>JAHWFP010245528.1:0-19372 GCA_023313725.1 Lithobius niger | reverse complement strand
TCCTGAGTGCTTGTTACCAGTGGAGGATTTTAAACTCTCTAGATACGCCCAGCTCAGCGTCCCACCTGAGCATGCTTTCCATACATGGTGTTACAGCGTCAGCCAGCCATCTACTTTTCCTCTCGATATCAGTCATGATGGTGACTCAAGAGGGGAGGTTGGGTGGGCATTTACAGGTAGTCTATATATTCCTTGGGCAATAGAAATCAATTTTGACCTCCCTGCCAGGTAAAGCCAGGTAAAATTGGGCTTTCTAGTTGCAGTTAGAAAATATCTATCTGTAAATTTATTTGCATTTACAGTTGACCTCTGCAATATAGATAGCGGGCATCATCATGATGGGGCCCCTAAGGGAGTGAGCTGAGATCCCATGAGATCGAGGTTAAGGTTGCAGGAGCCTAGTGGATCACTGCACGATCTCGGCAGATCTATGCACAAGGCGATCCGTTTGGGTGGAACAACCCAATCCCACGTGGCCACCCAGGGTGTTCAACGAGTTTTCGTTCCTCACTTGCAGTCGGAATTATGAATTTCTCATTTAATTCATTATTCTTAATCAGTTCTTTATGTCATAGTAATTGTTTTTTATAATTGTTATTATTATTATTATTATTATTTTGAGAGTCTTATCTTGAGGGAGGGTGGATCAATTGAGTTTTTGAGTGTGCAGAGGTGTTGTGGTGAATTTTGAAGTCGTTGGGTTACTGGTTGAGGATAGTGCAGTTGCATGAGACCTAGTTAAGAGGCCAGGAAGCATGAAAGTGTCACCTGTGCAGTAGCATATTGTACAAGACGTATTCACTTGCATATTCCGCAATTTTCGTTTGCTAAACTTGAATTCACAAACGTTCAATTCAATAATTTGATAAAAATTTTGCATAAGGTAAAATTTCCCACCATTATATAACATTGGTTCGTACCGGCCGACGGAGCAAGCAATACGGGACGTCCTTTCTACCAGTCGCATCGTACCTCTTCCAAGCGTATGCGGGCACCCTGGTGGTCATCGCGGCACTCACGCCTCTTGTAATGCCTTACCTTTTAAGCAGCACGAAGGCGTATCTGTTAGTATCCGCAACTACCACCAGAGCCTGGCGTAGTCTTAGAAGAGCTATGATGCGGCATCTCGTATTTTGCTTTCACTGAACAAATCGCTAAAATCAGGTGATGAAAATGAACACGTACCTGGCCTTCTTGGCGTGGATGCGTTGCTTTTCTTCAGCCTTTCGTTTCCTACTTTCTTTATTTCCCTTAGCTACCTCGATTCCTGCAAGGATCATCCAAATCATCTACGGCCATGCCCGCTTCGTTAGCAGCAGAAGCCATTGTGATCACGTGCACAGATTGCGCGCTGGTGATTGGCCAGTGGTATTGCGTGATTTTGTTCGAAACGCTGTTTTGGATTTGAGCGAGTCTGCTCGATACATTACAATTCAACGGCTTTTGTAGACGAGTTTACGAGTGATTTTACTTGAAACATTTAGCACGTCGCCATTGTATGAAGATCTCAAAACAATGGCGACCTCTGTTTTTTTCCAAAAAAGTGATTTGTGCGGTTTTGCACAAGGCCCACTGAGATAGTAGCTGCGACCGGGAGTCGTCCAGTACCGTACGGCATGAGAACCAAAGAAGACTGGAATCTGAACAAAATTTAGGCTTTAAACTTTAAGCACGTAAAGGTAACGATCAAATTCCGAGATCTGGCGCATATTGAGGGCTTTTCACACATTCACTTAGTCCAGATACAAATACCTCTGGGTTCTCAATCCGTACGGTACTGGACGACTCCTAGCGTGTCTGTCACTAAACAGAAGCAAGTTGACGGTCCTGGAGTGGAGAGGAACTCAGCTACTATCTCGGTTGGCCTTGGTTTTTGCACGAAAGCTGTTCATGCAAACATTACGTCGTTTACCTCACAGCAGTCACGTCACAGTTTACCCCAATTTGCTGCACATGGCAACCATATCACCATGGTGTGGTGATATGAAATTGACGCACTGTAAAGTGGGGTGATATGGGATGTATCGCTGATCGTGTTTAGCATTCTGAAAGTCAGGGACCGTGCAATAAGGGACTGGTCATTATTTATGACCGGGGGGGGGGGGTGAAGAGGTAATTAAAATTTTACCACCAAATTTTCGTTGACCCCCCCCCAACAAGTTCCCAAAAAATTTTACCTCCCCCCCCCCCCCAAAAAAAAATGCGCTTTTCGTATACCTAATGAGATTTTCTGCAGATGATTCTTGTAGCCAAGATTAGTGCTTAGTAAGTACCTCTCCACACTGACAGTTACATTAGTTGTAAGGAAGAGTGTCTCATTTTTAACGAAAACACATGTTGGGTTAAGAATGTTCTATAAAATGTTCCTTACACCCATCTCTTGTCAACATTCATACGATAAGTATGATGAAAAGAATGTATGCTTGTATAACCGCATCCATAACATACAGTCACCACCTGAAAGACAGAAGAAGCCAAGAAACCAGGTGCCAAATTTTTCTACAAAGTCCTTCATAAAAACTATACTTGAAGCAATGGGAGTGATAGGAGTTGTAAACACTCACATCACAAAAGTGGAGACGTATTTAGAAATTTCGACTGCTGAAAGTGCCATTTTTTAGGTCCAAAAATGACTTTTTCTTTTAGTTGGTCAGTACATTTTCGACCCCCCCTCCCTCTTGACGGACCCTGAGAAATTTATGACCCCCTTCGCGAGTCCAAAATGTCATGACCCCCCTAATTTCCTCCGGTCCCCCCCCCCCGGCGATAAATAATGACCGGTCCCTAATTGGTTGTAATATACATACCGAACAACGGTAGAATAACTCATAACCGTTACAGAGTTTTATAAAGTATTTTACATTAGTATAGATAAAGCAACAGATATTTCAAACACGAGGCTAGCTATTCAAGAGTGACGGGTGGGGGGACCTTTATTAAGTGGAGATGTCAGTACGGGTTTGGGGGGATTCTCTACCCTATAAGCTGAACAATTTTTTGAATGGCCCTATTCAAAGTTGAAAAATGGTGAGGAAGGGGAAAAACAAGGTGTTAACTTTAAAGGCACATAACTCCCTCCGATATATTTTAACAGTTTCACTCGATACATTACCGGAAATAGTTTTATATAAACAGATTTACCTTTCATTTGCTGGTCTAAGGGTACGATGCAGATGTCAGTAGTGGCGCGTGAATGTTATTAGGCTTGTTTTAAACGGCTCGGTCCGAGCGGTATATAACTCCCGCCACATCGCTGGCAAGCCGCGGCCCTGGAGGAAGGATAATTAATCCTTCGCTCAAGTTTGCGACTTGGTCGTACGATGTGTCACGTTGCAGCGGCCCCGAAATGAGTATGACTAGTGTCGTAGAGCAATGCGCGCTGCGGTCGTTTGAACTATATTTTAGCGTAGGTGACGCAGAGTAAAGCGGCCAGAACGGAGGGAATTATGTGCCTTTAAGTTGACAAGGGGGCCGCCAAGTTGACAAATGTTCGGCATTTTAAAGGACTGATAGAAACAGCCCAAAGCATTCGCCAAGATAATACAGCGGTTTGCTGATTCAAATTAACTTGATTTTAAGCATTGGTTTTAAATAACGATTCAAATAAACGGAAATCATCGACATAAATCAACTTTATTTTGAGCAGATAGTTTACCTGCGAGGTCAGTGTAAGCCAATTTTGTTTAGTATCGAAGGAAATTCATCACTGTGTTAATGGTGTGTTTCGAAATGGGCACACATAACCGCATGTGTACAGTCAGAGGCATTCCCAATGTCACACTCGCTGCCCGATGCTTCCCTACTTGGCTAAGGTTCTCAGCTCGTCAGGTAGTTCTATATCAACGAAGCAGGAGGGGAGAGCTGCTGTGCGGAGTGTTGAGTGTTGGCATATTATTTACGTTTGTTGTTCCCCGGCCCCAGCGCAAAGTTTTAAACTAAGGTCTCTTTTCCCAGACCCGTAAACTCAGCGTAAACTCATTATTGGGCTGCCCTGAAAAGACATTAATACTCTAAAGACTTTTTTTTTATACTAGTATTAGTGTGGAGGCTGTCCTTTTTTAAACCATAACTGAGTAAGAGCGAAACCCCCTTCCAGGTGAGGCCCGGGATAATCCCCATCTCCCTCTTACTACCAGTGGTTCAGAGGGGGAGTAGTAAGCTTCCAAACAACAATCCGTACGGCATTTTTAGATCTTCAACTCCTTCATAAAGTATTGAGCATGAAAGTAATGGATTTTATCTCCTACCCTGCATGCCCACGTTTGCCTTATACGAATTTAAGTTGGAAAGTAAGCTTACAGGTGTTTCTTACAGGTGCTTTTTGGTTCCATTTTACTGATTGTTGGTTTTCCTGAGTAACAGTTTTGTTACACGCAGTCTAACATATGTCTGTGGGCCGATACAATTTGCCCCTTTTGCTTCCCCCTCCTCCCCCTTCTCTCCCTCCGCCCACCTCCCCCCCATTCCTCCTAGTCGTGCACTGGTAAACAAAATTAGTGTGGGGCTTGGGTTATGGTTACCAAACAAAGAGTGAGAAGAGGATGACACAGTTACCAAACAATAATCCCTAAAATATTTTTAGATTTTTAACTTCTCCATAGACGTTAAACATGAAGCTGACGGACGTTATCTCCCATTGCGCTAATCAAAAAGTAATAAGCTTACAGGGTGCTTAGTTCAGTTTGACTGACCGTTGCTTTCCCTGAATAACAGTTTTGTTACATGAAGTCTCTATTTATTTCCATTGCGAACAAATGGAGAATTTTGAGTAGTTCGTATAATCGTCGATGCTGCGGCGATTCTGAAAACATAAAAAAATAAGAAAAAAAACCCTCATGAAACAGCTCCTGCCAACAGTGGCGACGCAACGGGGGAGGGGGGGAGGGATATACAATTACTTGATACATCTGCAGAGGCAGCCACCAGAGCTGTATAGTTTGTTCCACATTATATTTTCAGAAAACTGACTGGATGACGACACGTTTCCTTCCACTTAGAGTTAAGTTTTCTGAAAGCATAATATGGAACAAAGTATAGTAAGCAGTGATTTCATCCTGCAGGCTCGGACAACAGCAGCACTCTGGCACCTATTCTCGAAAGGCAGTACCCCCGAACACTATACGATTGCCATAGACCCCTCCCCCCCCCCCCTCCAACACTATTCCTAACTACCAAATTTCTTTTAATCAGGCGGGTATTAAAGGTTAACATTAGATTCTGACATATTGTCAGTTTTATGAATACAAACAACTGTATTAATACAAACAACTTGTATTTGTATTTTTTACTTGTAAGTTTTGAGTAACGTAAGCTGGGTGAGCTCGGAACAATGTTACGAGGCAGTGCCCTTCTAGTGTATTTCTAGTGTATAATTTTCCCTATTGGCTAATTTCCAATTTTCCTTTAGAGTATTAAGGTCTTTTCAGGGCACCCCAATAATGAGTTTTCGGGTCTGGGGAAAGAGACCTTAGTTTAAAAATTTGCGCTGGAGCCGGAGAACAACAAACATAAATAATATGCCGACACTCAACACTCCGTACTGCAACTCTCCCCTCCTACTTCGTTGACATAGAACAACCTGACGAGCTGAGAAGCTCAGCCAAGCAAGGAAGCATCGGGAAGCGAATGTTGCTAAACGGGTGTTCAAGTCAATAACCAGGCTGTTCATCATTCTTCAGAAATTGTTAACCTATATCTTTACAGTATAACAGATTATTTCCGTAGCTTGCAGTAAGAATAAAGCAATTATACATGATTTCGATTCAAGAAGGCTACTTCTTACGGTAAATAAGTAGCCTTCTTTACCATACGAAGTAAGCACAAGATGAGAAGCACCTTTTCTGTAGTCTATTTTTAGCAGTGGAAATAATTGTTAGATTTGCGTGTTTCGCAGCAAAATGCAGGAAATGTAGCCTACGAAACACGTAAGCAGTACCCTGAGTAGCTAGGCTAGAATATGGTTCTTCTTGTTTTAAGTGTGATCATGAACTTGTATACTATCATACTACGTTCGTTAGTTTAAAGTCCATGGTGTATAAGTCCAGTTCCATGGTGATAAGATTTTAGTTATAACATTAACAGAGTGGTATTGTTTTAACGGTTTGGTACTTGTTAGAAAAATAAAACGAACTAGTATTCAGTTTTTAAAAAATAAATTGATTTAAATCAGTACCAACCCTGAGTTAATCCCACCAAGTTCAAGTGTAACTTTACCATTGCTGTTTACGGTAGTAACGTTTAAGTTTTCCCTGCAACATATGAAGTATTAAACGGTGGGATTAACCTGACGAATGATTTCGTCTGATATGTGGCGGTATGTCTAATGGTAACGTAACATGAAATGAACCACTCAACACGGATATCTGATTCGGTCCCAATTACGCTACTCGCTTACTTTAGCAGGAATAACGTACCAGACTTGGTCAATGCTCTGTCTGCCGCTTTAGATTAACTTTCTACGGTAGCTCTAAAACGTGAGCTTTCGAATATGTCTTGTTTTGAGTTTCTCTTTGGTGTAATGCTTGAGGTCCCGAACCATGTGCAATTCACCCTGAGCACAGGCTCTCTGTGTATATGGTCACGAGTTTCGCCCTTTGCAACGGGTGACATCCGGTAACAACTTAAGAGCACCTGCGCACGCCTGCGTCGGTACGCGTTTCCGCAACAAGACACTTAAGCCCTAACCAGACTGGCTGCTCGCGGCTGCACGCCGACGTAGTATGGTGTAAAAAAGACTTCAATATTCGTCCCTAACGCAACACCAACCACATAATTGCTGCAATGTTGACCTTGTAGGCACGTAGTTACGCATAGCTTCGCACAAAATTTTCGTCTGTCTGGAGAGGCCTTTACGCTTACGCGCGTTGATGGAAAGCCTCCCTTTGTTGCGTGGAAAGTTACGGGATCACAGGAGACTAAAAGGTGGCCCTTCCCTAAAAGGAATAAACCTATTTAAACCAATTATAGTGGGAGTCGATTTGTTTTCTCATGGCATGGCATGGCGGCGCACACCTCTCATTTAAAGACGCGCCCAATACGATTCTTCTATCGGTTTCATTTATAAAACTGTAAATTTAATCAGACCAATAGTGAACTGAATCAACATTAAAAATATTCAGCACCGTTTGGCCGTTTTATGACACGGGAGGCCTCCAAACCGTCTAGCCCCAGCGTTTTGAATATTTCATTTATCCGACGGCGACGTTGCCACACGGCACGAATGATATGTAGGAACGTATACATCAGTGGGGCCGCATGCTTACATCAGTGGGGCCGCATGCTTACGTCAGTGATCTGTAGAATAATTTGAGCAAGTTGCCAGTCATTGGTCGGTTGGTGGTGACATCAGCCACTGCCGAAGGCTACATAGTTCCCAGTAATTGGTCGTGGATGGATGACGTCAGTCGGCTGAAGAAAAAATAACGAACCTCGTACGTTTGCTGCCAACAAAAATCTTTGATGTTCTAGTGGAGAAACAGAAATCCGGTAATTCGTTCAAATGCTATAGCGCGAACACAGACAGACAGACACCCAGACAAACCGTTCGCATAAGAGTCTCAATCGACTCTAATAAACCTGTTAAAACCAATTATAGTGAGAGTCGATTTGTTTTCTCTTACGAATACAGCGATCGATATAGCTACTAATTGTCTAACACGTGTGAATAATTATTCTCCTAAGAATACAATCCAAACACCCAAATGATTTCTTGGCCGCGGTTCCACGACGCGTATGCAACCGTAAAAAAACAAGTGGTCGCCTGCATTTCTAGCTTTTTTCCCTCAAACCCCCCCTCCCCATACATGTTTTGATCAACTGTGTTGGATGGCATGGCGACGCACACCTCTCAATTAAAGACGAGCCCACTACGATTCTTCAGTCGGTTTCATTTTAAACTGTAAGTTTAATTAGAACACTAGTGGACTGAGTCAACATTAAAAATATTCAGCACCGTATGGCAGTTTTACGTTACGGGAAGCCTCCAAACCGTTTAGTCTCGGCGTTTTGAACATTTCATTTATCCGACTGCGACGTTGCCACATCGCACGACTGATAAGGATGAAATATCTAGATAGCACAGTCATTGCCCAAAAGTAGTTTTATGAGTTTGCGCTCTCCCCCCCTTATCCAGTTCGTACGAATGAGATCAGTGAAGCTGCATGCCTACGTCAGTGATCTGTAGAATAATTCGTGGAAGTTGCCAGTCATTGGTCGGTTGCTGGTGACATCAGCCGCTGACGAAGGCTTCATAATTCCCAGTAATTGGTCGTGGATGGATGACGTCAGTCGGCTGAAGAAAAAATAACGAACCTCGGACGTTTGCTGCGAACAAAAATCTTTGATTGTTTCTAGTGGAGGAGTTCCCCAAAGGATTCAACCCATTTTCGACCTAGAAATGTGCCATAGAATCTGTGTGCAAAATTTGACAGAAATCCGATAATTCGTTCAAACGCTATAGCGCGAACACACAGACAGACAGACAAACCGTTCGCATAAGTGTCTCAATCGACTTTAATAAAAGGAGGTCCGTCTTTAAACTCGACGAACCTCGATTATTTGTACGTTACACAAGATAAGGAAACTCGTCAGTCCTGGTTTCAGTTCATGATGTTCATTTTATTGTTCACCTGTAAGTCTTGTGAAATGACTGACCATTAGTGGTTGTTCTTACAGTTAGGGTGGGAGTTGAAAGTTTGTAGTTAATTTATTTCTTTGATCGAAAATGTGGGTACACCCAAAGCTGGAACAACTTTAGGGTTTGAGGGTTGAGCAAGTTATGCTGTTCCAAACTAGGGGCCATCCCGTAATCAATAGTCTTGTGGTTCGATAAATTTGTTACACAAGTGAAAAAAGCCAAATACGATTGTGTGACATCATCGTGCAGGGTTTGTGTGACGTAACAGTAAATAAAAATTATGTTTTGCAGGGTGTTGACAGTGATGAAATCTACTTGGCGCCAATTTTACATTGAGCGCATGGCGTCGGGTCTGTACGCTCTAATAAAACCGAAAGAAAGACTCTTCTTGGATTGTACTGTACAATTGAAGATTTGAGGGCATAACCGGTGGGCCCTAAGGCTCGAGTAGTAATTAAATTCAAAATTCGAAATTCAAAATTCTTCTTGAGTGTCGGGCTAAGTTGACGAAGCGGTCGAAGTATTGTTGCGTGTAAAGTCTTTTAATCTCGAATTAATAGCCAAAAATCGGAAAGTTCAGAAAAGTGACGAAGCCACCTTATGGGGCTGCGTCTAGTGGCGTCATGTCTTTTCACATATGTATTTTTAGGGGTATTAAGGAATGCCGTAGACGTGCAATATGAATCTTGTTGCTTAGATCAACAGCAAAAGCTGACTGCTTTACATTTTTTGCCATATTGCCATATTTTGCCATTTTTGCCATATTGCCTTACAGAGGGGTGACATCAACTACGGCGCCCGACTTTACGGGTTGATCTCGTAATCAGGTACCATATAGTTGATATCACCCCTCTGTCAGTCATTTTTACGGCAAAGCAATTTTAAGGCAAAGTAAGCAGACTATGAGAATCACCTTTTCTGTGCTTCGCGCCGCTCATCACTAATAAAATTTAAAGCAGTCAGCTTTTACTGTTGATATAAGCAACACGATTCGTATTGCACGTCTACGGTATTGCGTTAATGCCCTTAAAAATTCATCGGTGAAAAGCAGAGACGACATCATACGACCTCCCTTCGATTAAGAAAAAATTGCTAAAAAAAATTCCGATGAAGGCAGAGAGGAGTGAAGGAGGAGCTGGGGGTAGGGGAGGGGTAGTGAACGGGAGATAAGGTTTGCGAAAAACTGGTGCTCCTCTCCCTGGGGCAATTGGCCATGATTTGATCAATGTTATTTGATTGATCAAGATGCGACGGTGCATGCGGATTGGCGTTGTCTTGGTAACCATAAACGACGCTTCCTTCCTTCCGACGTTCTTCCCATTTTGGTACCGGACGTGACTTTTTTTTTTAACAATAAAAAAAAAAAACCACACGATGACTGACTATTTTCTTCTCTATTTTAATGTTAATCTAGTATACGGATGACCATCACTTTCATCTGATGTGGGAGCGTAAACTGTTATCATGGAGGCTTCGCTTATGAGAAAATGGATCTACAATTTTACATTACATTGCAAATTTACACATACAGTGATGAATTCTTCTGGAACAAACCTGTATAAGTATTTTATAAGTATCACAACTAAGGATTGAAGACGGAAAGCCAATGGCTCAACAAGAGTTAAATAAATACAGATGCAAACCTATTTACGTTGCGTTTTGGACTTATACGTCAGACTTCCTGAGCGGGGAATTCCGGAAGGGGGGGCTGGGGAGAGGGCACACGTGGATTTGCTGAGCGTAGGGCGGGAAATGGGTAAAACGGGCCATGGTTTTTCGATCAGCGTCTTTTGGGTTACCCAAAAGACGCTGATCGAAAAACCATGACCGGGCTGTGCCTTCCAATCTAGACTTTGTCTACGAAAAACCACACACTCATGAGTTTTTAATTTTATCTTTGATTTTGTCTAATTATTAAAACTAATATTATTCAGGTTAGGTTATGGTTCCGGTTTCGGTAGTGGTTTCGGTTTCGGGCGAAACTGATGTACCGGTTTCGGTAGAGTTTCGGATTCGGCCGAAACCGAATTGCCAGTTTCGGTAATGAATTCGGTTTCGGCCGAGATTAAATAACTGGTTTCAATAGTAGTTTCGGGTTCAGCCGAAAGTAAAAAACTTGGGTTTCGGTCGACCACTATAACAAAGACATAACACATGTATGTACGAAGAATGAAACTGGCGTTTGCTGAGTGACAAAGTTCCCTAATTATGACAATGTAAAACAATGTACTCCGGAATGGCTCGACCAATTAAAAAAAGTGGACCCAGCTGTGAGGATGAAACCCAAGGAAATGTCTGGCTTAGATCATGTTTCAGATTTTAGGTAGGTGCAGTAGTTTTTTTCTGAAACCGTGTCACACAAGAACAAGAACAACAACACTTTTCAAATTGAACACTTTTCAAATTTACGTGTGGCTCCCTACGTTTATACTCTTGCACGGAAATTGATAAAAGTTGGCATAAATACTGTCCCTTTCATACCTATCTACTATCTGGCCAAGTTTGGTGGAAATATATTGAATAGGAAAGGAGAAATTAATAGTTTTAGTTTTGCTGGAAAGAGGACTTCAATCATATATATACACGGCTAGTATGATAAACAGAGTAGCCATCATATGTGCAGGGTGAAAGACAAAATCACGACGTTTCGGTTCCTAGCTCAGAACCGTTTTCAAGTGAAGGGTTTAAAACATGTCAAACAACTTACGAATTAAAAAAAAAATAAGCAGAGCAGATGGGTCCTCGTTATAAGGATGGGTCTTAAGGATGTAAGGTCTCGTACTAAAACTTTTTTTTAAATTTACTTTTAATTTTTAATTTTTATTTTAAGGTGTCATGCTAATTCTTTTTATTTTTTTATTTTAGTATGAGACCTTACATCCTCAAGACCTGTAAGGTTTATAACCATGACCCATACGTTCTGCTGGGTTTTTTTTTTTTCATTCTCAAGTTGTTTGACATGTTTTAAACCCTTCACTTGAAAACGGTTCCGAGCTGATTTCGTCTTCACCTGCACTTGATATCTGCTCTGTTTATATTTTTTATGTTATGTTATGTTATGTTATGTTATGTTATGTTATGTTATGTTATGTTATGTTATGTTATGTTATGTTATTACGTATAAAGTCAGTACAAAACTTAAAAACTGAATTGCGGTCAAGACGTTCGCTATTTCTTAAGGCTTTAAATAAATACGGAAGCAAACCTATTGACGTTGCCTTTTGGACTAAAATGTCAGACTGCCTGAGCGGCGAATTTAACCGTCGTTGGTTCAATTCACCAGTCAGGCATTCCGACATTTAAGTCCAAAAGGCAACGTCAATAGGTTTGCATCCGTATTTATTTTTAACCCTTCTCGTGCCCGTTTCGCCTTCCGTCTTGTTTAATCTCTAGGCTTTCTCAATGACAGCTCCCCCCTCCTCATTTTATCACGTTTTCTTATTCACTGAAAAAAAAAAACCTTCACCCCTCCCCTCACCAAAAAAAAAAGTTCAAAGTCTACTCTTCCGTATCTTCCTCTGGAACATCCAAAAGTCGGTCGGTGTCTTTAGTCTGTCTCCCGAATCAGTTTGGAAGAAAGATTGGCGCCAAATCCTCCATTTAATCCCGTTGGAATCAACGAGGTGCCAGAAACGAAGGTAAAGAGCCGAACGCCAAGTTGGCAAAGCGTTCCTTTTCGCCGGTCCCCTTAACCCCTTACCACTTTCTTTCGTTTGCTTGTTTCGTTGCCAAGTTAACTGCTGA
The DNA here is from genome assembly GCA_023313725.1 of Lithobius niger. Lineage (NCBI taxonomy): Eukaryota > Metazoa > Arthropoda > Chilopoda > Lithobiomorpha > Lithobiidae > Lithobius > Lithobius niger. Next base: position 6,993 of record JAHWFP010245528.1, on the reverse strand, counting down.
ATCAGAACTTCTATCTGCTCCTCTGACACGATAAAAATCTCCCCACGCTAAATCAGAGTGGAGGGGAAGGGAGAGAGTTGGTGGGGGGGGGGGGGGGGGGAGGGGCACTGGTCCTCCTGAATTTCATCCCAATGCGGTGTGTATTGCATGAGCAGGCAGTTATTTTGTTGTGTTGCGCTTACTTTCAGGTCCGTCCTTTTCATGCGTGTTGTATTTACAAACACTCCTTTTGAATATTTTTCGCGCGAAATATGCGCAAAACTACACCGATGTTACGTGTAATAAAACTTTGCACACACGAGGGTGTAATACCGTTTCGCCGAAATAAATAAATAAAAAAAACCTGCTGAAAATACGGCCAAATTGAAACTCGCCGTTTCGCCGAAAACCTGTTTCGCCCCCCCCAAAAAATGTTTCCAAATTTACTTTGCTCGCGCTACCCCGCTCGCTCCCATCAGCCAACCAGAAACCACCACTAATTACAAATTTCTTCATAGGAATAGGAACTCTTCTTTAATAGGAAGAGCGGAAAATAATTTTACATTAAGTAAGAACTAGCTGTACCCACGGCGTAACACATGCCGGCTAGCTGGTTCCCGCATACCTGAGCGTAACACTGTAGTGGGCCCCGGTTTCCCCTATTGTGTGGTCTGAATATCCCAATCTCTGCTCCCTCTTTGAACTCCTGCTGATTTGTGTTATGGAAATAAATGTTTATTTACAATGGAGGACGTTTCTCTGTTCTTATACCAAGCCCCAACAAACCCAACAACGGTTGTGCATGCAGTGATTGTTACTCAACCAACTTTGAAACTCTTCCAAGTCGGCTCTTAAGAGCTAGCTTTATTAATACAATACGTCGATTGTTATAGGCCACATCTGTTTGTTTGACATTGTCGGTCGCTCGCCCTCTTTCATTATACACCCTCTTTCATTGCAGTGCATAATAATGATGAATTTGCTTGCCCAACCTAAGCGTTTTATCTATTTTATATATAGATGATCTTTTTTTTCTTGGCCGTAACTGAAATCAAGCGAAACGGGAAGTCTCCTTTTACCAAATTTCAATCAGGGATTAATCTTCGGCAAAATGTAAAGGGTAACCAGCCATACGAGCGTATCAAAGACAAAATAATGGGGGAGGGGGGGGGGAGGAGGAGCGGAAGAAGTGTGAAGGCTGAAATTTCAAACTGAAAGCCGATTTACTTTCCAAAAAATATCAAGACTTCTTTTTGGGGCTGTTACTCTTTTCTCGCCATTTTTTCGTCGTTTCGTCTTCCTCCCCCCCCCCCCCCACCCACACATCCGTTTTTTTTAGGCCCTGTTTGCGCACCAGTTCTCAGCATGCATGTGTTTTTTATTTTTATTTTTAATAATAGTAAACTCTCTTTAAAGAGTAATCCTCGTGTGGTTACACTTTTGGTCTTAAATTAACAATCCAGAAAAATAAACATACGCACAAAAAAAAAAAAAAACAATAAATAAACAACACAGAACGGGAATAAAATAATCCATTAGGACCATAAAGACAATAAATTAAAAATTGCATGTAATTCGGTCATCAGAAGCAAATTGACCGGTTCAGTTTATCAAAACTGACAAACTGAGAGACATTTCAGAGAAGTTTTTTTTTTTTTATTATTAATTTCTTTTGAGCCTTAAGTCAGCCGAAGCAATTTAATGCTCGTGTAGCTGAACCGCTCAATTTTGAACATTACCAGACTTAAAAAAAAAAAAATGAAGCATATCTGGTAAAGGGAGGCGCCAACCAGGGAATTCCATTCGGGAAACCTCTGATCATCGTAGAGGCCCAAAGATTGTTCAGAATTGGCCAGAATAGTTCCCATAGCTGCTGAAGCAGCATGATAGCCTCTCACGCTGCCCTGCCCGGCAGTCCTGGCGGGGACTTTGCCAAAGTGCAATAAGGAAACAGTCAGAGCAGAGGATTCAAACCCGTAACCCTCCGATCACGGTAGAGTTCACTTGTCTATCCGTCCTGTTATTCGAAATTTAATAATACATGCAGCTGCTCACTTGTGGGCTTAGAAAAAGTAGGACTACTTCATGGTTCAGTACTTGAGCCCTTGCTGTTTTTATCCTCCCGAGTGCATTTGGCTACTTTTAAAGTTGGATGGAGAATGACAAAATTCTACGAATAAGCTCCTTTTTTTTTTTACCTCTCCGAATGCTACTGATGGGCACGTCGTATTATAATTTCGCAATAAAAAAGTTTATTTTTAATTTTTTTTTTTTTTTTATACAGTGGGTCTTCATGCCCAGCAGCTAACGCATGGACTTGTAGCTCGTTATATTAAAACGGAACCGACCAGGCTAACAAAAAATAAGAACGAAAGGGGGGGAAAAAATGTCCAACTCCAGAAGAAGGAGCGTTGTCTGGTCTGTCTCGTGATCGTAGTGGATGCGAAGAGACGGAAGAGGGTCAGTGAATAGAGGGGGTCGAGAAGAAACGAATGCGGGGGAGTGGACGAACCCACATGGTTTAGGATAAGAGGGGTGAGGGGTTGTTCTCCTCTGATTAGAACGTTTCATTTGGCAAATTGAAGCCCGTGGACCGCGAGAAAGTTGATCGGGTGCGGGGGAGTCGATGGCCCCTGGGACCATGCGTCATCTTGCTACTGACGCCTTCTTTCCTCCAGAATGGACTCGGGAGGAAAAAAGATTAGATGGAGGATATTGCAGAGTTGGTGCGATGCTAAAGGAATCAGCGATTTACGGAACGACGTCAGCAACTGTTGTGTGTGTACGACGGAATTTAGCTTAAAGCAACATACCGCCTGCCTTATAACCTTCCGCCTGCCTCACAACACCCACGCGACGATCACATCCGCGTATTTACCACAGCTAAGGTCAACTGAGACGGTAGCTTCGTTCCTCGCAGTGAAAAACATATCTACTGTCTCAATTGGCATTGCGCCTAATAGTCCAGCCACCGTGAACCCATTGATCGTGTCGTCAATAACCGGAATGATTCTTTTATTTTAAAATCACAATTTATAATTTTCTAGACTAGTGTCTTATAATTTTGCTTCGGCGATCTATTGGAATAATTAATTTTAATTTTTACCGCATTAGTCTATTAGATTGTAGGTCTCATGATAATTATTCGAAAATTAGTAGATGTACACACAGAGATGAAACGTCATGATTATTGTACGCGCCCAATGCATCATTTAATGACGGGTCGTTCTTAAATATAGTTAACAATATTCAACAGAAAATCTCCTAGACGCCACATTTTAAAACGGTTTTTTAGCAAGGGAAAGACTAACGGTAAGTAAATAGACCTTTGAGGCCGTACTTGATGTGGAGGACCGAGAAAAATGGCGCTGGGAGGTATATCCCTTTAAAGGCGCGGACTCTCCTGGCGAATTATATTCACCTGGACGAATTTCCCCGGGCGAACCCGGCGCAACACATACCTGTCAAGCAGCAAAGGGGGGAGGTTGGGAAGTTCGACTTCGAGAGTCGAGTTCATTGTTTTCAAGTTGACGCCAACAGTAATTGCTGCATGCCGTTAAATTATTAAAGTAAACAACAATTGCTTAATGTAACATTACTATGTCTCTCTGTGCACAAGACATCGAAATAAAGAGCTCACGACGCTAAATTTCGTTAAATTCAAACACACGAAGAACCAAGGTGCGTGTCTATTTTACTGTAAACTGTGCTAGGGCATTTTGAGTTCTCGTTAAAATTGTATTAAACAATCCTTTCACGTAGCACTAAATCGTCGGAAGACGTCAGGGTTACTCACTGTTACCGTAAAAAAAATTTCGTTTAGTGCTGCAACACCGGGAACTCTAATAATGAGAAGAACACCACGTTTTAGTGCGGGCTGCTCACACTAATCAAGTAACTAATCAAGTAATTTGAGTACAGTTTGTAGTGTGTGCTTTCAGCGTTCCTAGCGGTAGTTTTGTAAGTTTTGGATGACGTGGCTCGCATGCTTTGCCAAAGCGAGAGTCAGCCCTTTATACATATTTAGGAAACCATGCTCTGAGTAATGATTATAATTCTTATTCTGTTCGTGATGTACGATTAAATTTGGAATTTGACAGCAATATCCCCGGAACCACCCACCCTCCACGCCCTCCCAATTGTATTGATTTAAGAAGCCACAAACGGGCGTAGATATGCATATGAAAAATTTGAAAGGAAGGAGACAGTGAGTATGAAAGTTATCGTGAATACAGACACACCAGCCCACGATGAGATGCTTCTTTAAATCTGCTTCTTCCCTCTCTGAACCGATTCAGATGAATATAGTGCAGTCGTTTAGATTTTACTGAATTCGGTGTGCCTTTCCTTAATCTACCCCGTGCCATCAGCAAGCATTTTTACGATGACAATACCCAGCGGATCCAGCAACGGGTGGGATTAGGAACCCGCCCGCACAATCAACTACAAGGGCTATCTTAGCATAGAGATATAAGCATCCAGGTGGCAATGAGGGTCCAACAAAGACATCTCCATAATACTCCAAACAGGAGCCATCATTCCTCCACCATATCTCCTACCCATTCGTTTATCCTGGCACATCGTGTTGTCGATGGTGTGGGTATTGTTTTGGATTAGAGGATTGCATTCCCTCGTGAAAGCATCTATACAGGCGGTAAAGGGGAAGTTTACCCCCGAATACTTCCTTTTTTTCTTACCCGAAATTTAAACTGTTTTCGGGTACACCAGTTTCGCTGAATCCCGTTCCACCGAATTTTAATCAATGTCTTAAGTTTCGGGGAAAGGGGAATTCCCGTTCCTCAAATTGCCTGCTTCGCTCGTGCTGCCGCGCTCACTGCGGGTAAACACAGAACATCTGAAACCGCAACTAATCACAAATGCCTTACGAGTAGGAATACTCCTTTAACTTTGCTAATTAATGTTAAAATTTCGAAGAATATTTTGATTTGGTGAAACGGGATTCGGCGAAACGAGAATTCCCTTTTCAACGAATTTTAAGCTCGGCTTGATTTTCGGTGAAACGGGATTCGACGAATGGGTAACCACCCTTTTCGCTTCCCCCGTCTTCTCCCGTTTCTGCTTTTTAGACCCCGTCCATTTCTCAGCGTGACAGCCGAAATTAAGCCCCCACCCTCAAAAAAAAAAAACTAAGGCACGTGGCTACCTTTAATTCTCCGTGGATAGTTTTACAAGTGAAGTCGAAACTAGACGCTATTTTTTTTTTTTTTAAACTGAGATAAAAATATTTCTGGCACGCGTCCTTCCCGATTGCCTTGGCAGGACCAAACCTCACTATAACAACAATCTTTAAACACATGAAAATAATTTTTTTTTAAATTTTTAAAAAAATCGGGGAAAATGTAATTTAAACAAAAACGGCCTATTTTGTTTTCCTATTTTTTTAACCTAGTTTTTCTGCCTTTTCAATGTTAAGATCGCTACGACGGTTTGAAAACTTTCTTTTTTTTTATGAGCTCGAATACCCGTTGATTTGTTGTATCGAGGTTACGTGCAGGGTGGCGCGACACGTTATATACAACCGCGTTTCGTTTCGTTCAAGGTTTTATAAGGACGTCGAACTGGGCATGCGAATATAAACATCTTTTTTTCTCTCTCTCTAATGTTTAGGTTGCGAATATCATCTGAATTTCCCAATGGTTATGTGATTTTTGTTGTGGAAAGTAGAAAGGAACAATAAAAATGTAAAGCGATGTAAAGTACTGTGATGTATAATGTAAAGTAATGAAATGTAAAGTACTAACAAAAGTGCTAAAAACGTTGATCCGCGCAAATATTATAGAAACATTAAGGGCCAGTCCTGGCTCCGCTTTAGAACGCTGTAACACCTTTCATTGGTTTTTGTCCTTACATGGATTAAATAAGTACAGGGTGGTCCACAAAACACTGACGACCCAAGATTATCTTTCCAGTTAGCACCCCTCAGCACCAGGAGAGGACAGAAATCAAATCGATGAAAAGGAAATATTTCTGTCCTCTCCTGGTTCTGAGGGGTGTTAACTAGAAAAGTTGAACTTAAAAAAATCTTGGATCGTCAGTTTTGTGTGGACTATCCTGTACAGGTATTTCCACTGTTCTGGAAACGTGGGGTAAAAATTAATACCTGGTTCAATATCGGTTGTGGCGATTTCTGGCTACGGACTGCGGCTCCCTGACGTCAACAACACAGTTAAGACGGGAAGGGGAGGGTGGATTCCGTTAACCGGGTGAATTCCAAATTCGGCTAAGCTGATGGAAATGAGGTTATTATAATTTATGTTTTTATTATATTCGGAGCGTCAGTAAGCTCGGGCTCGCCTGGATTACATGGCCGATTTTAACCTAGGCTTAAGGCGTTAAATGGAATGCCATGGATTCCCATCCCTCCCCTCACATTTTTCGGCCCTGATGCTACTGTGTGCTACTAAGTGTAAGATTTGGATGGAAAAAGGCTAATTTGTGGGTACATATCAGCTTTTGGTTTCTCCAAATTACGTGGGGTCGGCGGAAGTCCTTGGTTCGAGTCCCCGTCGAGGCAGTTGTCTTATCTTTCTTTCTCGGATTAGGGTGTCTTGTAGCCTCACAAGGCCAGTCTTTAATGCAAACGGTTTCCTTACAAGCAGGTTTGGCACATGGTATTTTGGAAAAAAAGCAAGCGTCCAAAGAAAAAAAGCATTTCGGGCAGGGAATGTGGGTTTTCCGCTAATAAGCTGAATTTGTAAAATTACAGCTTTATAAAACCATCAAATTTGTATAAAATTTACCAGGGTGACTGGAGTTCACACGACAGAGCTGCAGGCAGTTCCTGATCGGGGCTTCCATCGAATAGTTTGAGCGCCCTCTCCTTCCAGCTAGGGAGTCTGGGGGAGTCTGGGGAGCTGATGCATTTTAGCTTATTTTGAGCCCATTTCTGGCCTCTGGTGAGTACTCCCTGCACTTGACAATTGAAATAAACATTAAAAACTGCACCTCCGAAGGGGGTTCCGTTAAACTCGAAAACCCCCAGAATGCCCCACA
>JAHWFP010245527.1:0-25843 GCA_023313725.1 Lithobius niger | reverse complement strand
GGCGACTTGCTGCAACTTCTGGCGACTTGCTGCAACTTCTGGCGACTGGCTGCAACTTCTGGCGACTTGCTGCAACTCCTGGCGACTTGCTGCAACTTCTGGCAACTAGCTGCAACTTCTGGCGACTTGCTGCAACTTCTGGCGACTGGCTGCAACGTCTGGCGACTGGCTGCAACGTCTGGCGACCGGCTGCAACTTCTGGCGACTTGCTGCAGCTTTTGGCAACTTGCTGCAACTTCAGGACAAACCTTGACATTGCTTCCCACTTACTTGCTACAGCTCTGTGACTTCTGGCGACCTACGAGACAAGGCTTTGCCCGGGTTATTCACATTTGGAACGCCCTTCCGGAACCTGTTTTAGTTGCCTCAAGCACCAATGCCTTCAAGAATGCCTTCGATAAGCACTTTGCTGGTGCACCAAAACTTGTGTAATTTTTCGACTAGGCTTGCGGTCCATTGTGCCTTTTTCTTTTTACTTTTTTTTTGTTCTTTTATACCCCCTCAATGAAGTGTTTGAGGTCGTTGACGGTGTTAGTTGTTGATTATTCTATCTGTCTTGTGTTTTTTTTTTTTTTTGTATTAATTGTATATTTCGCATTTAGTAATGCCCAGAAGGGGCGATTTAATGCTAATCAATTAAAGTTAAGGGTGGTCTGAAAGAACCTCAAGAGCCGAAGAGAGTTTTCATTTCATAATAACCTACTGATTTTTTACTTCCGAATTCAGTCTTATCTGATGTTGTTGCTTTATCTAGATTTTGTCTCAGTTCTGCCACTTGAGCGAAGAGCGACTTCGAGAACTGGGCCCGTCGTTCTAACACTTTTTTTCCACTGTAGTCTTTATGATGATGACTTTTAGCACATTTGTCATCCTAAGAGAACCAATCGATGAACCAACTGCCCTTTGATCAGAGCAGTCTGCGGTACGAGGCATAACCATCTGACGAATGACCTTTTTTCCCTCCCTTTTCCGAACAACATCTGCACCCTGTGGCGATGGAGGACAGGAGTCAAACTCCCCTACTACTCGACGATGAGGGGAGGATGCTTATCTCTGTTAATGGATAACAAATTACTGGGCGGAGAAGTACGATCGTGCTTTGCAACATTATCAGATTTAATTTTTTTTTTTTTTTTTACTTCACAATCGCCTACGTTCATTATATAACTTTCCTTTTCGATTCATTTCTGTACATTTTTTTTCGTTTCATTTTAACTCCTAGCACTCGTGACGTTACCTGGCACATCCTTCATTCTGCTATCCTTAGTTGAGGAAAGTTAAGCACCGCCCTTGATGGAGAGCCAGTATTAGCTGACGGTAATACAATACGTGAAGGCGATGATGCCAACTGCATTAAATTCTTCTCTAAGTCGGTGAATTTTCCATCAACTTCGGGTCGAGGGATTTTAGAAATTTCAGGTTGCAACTGTCCATCCGTAAGTTCAGAGCGATGCCGCAGATTTTCGTGCCTCCTACACAACGAGGCCGATGTCACTCGGTGAAAATCCTTCGAATGACTTCAGCGCACGAGAAACTTCGTCGCCATACTTTCGATTGGCATTAATTTTCACAAAAACGGTTGCATTTAGGGTCAACAAACATTTAAGGCAAACGCACATCAAGAGACGAATTACTGATGGATAGAGAGTCAAGAGAGGTAGAATGACCGCTTTGTTCACGTTGCTGGTCGGAATGCTTCCAAATCTACAGAACTTTTACGACGGATTCGTCATCGTGAAGCCACAGAGTTCACACTTTCTAAGTCAAGTTACATTTTCTGCAGTTCCGGCACATGAATACAAATCACTTGAAGTTTTCCGACACGTATAAGCAGCAAGTCTCCAGACCCGATTTACACGAATTCACTACTTTTCTTCACTTATAATGAACGTCGCAACTTTTGGCGACACGGAAAGAAAACTGGCCGAAAGTTATACCATCAGTGTCCAGTAGCAACACGAGACGAGAAATCAAAGATAGCAGCACTGTACAGAGCAGCGCGCCCGGCAGGAACTAGAGGCAACTTGCTTCGTAAAGGACAGATGACTTATTTTCTTCGATTTGGGCATGGAAAAACCGTAAAATAGCAATTTTAGTACATATTACTGAAGGTTAGTAATTAGTATTTTGCACATAGTGTTGAGAGTTTAATTCCGGATTTCAACGTTGGAATTTTACCACCCCAGCAAGGTTACGCTGGTCATTTGTGAAATCTGCCAAGCCCAAAGTCCACCTGACGTCAAATTGTAATGTACCATTGTTTTCCAAAATTAATACTCATTGTTAGTTAAAATAACCCAATTTGATCAATTGTTGTAACAAAACAGCTATGATTTGTCTGTACGTAATGCAATCAATTGTCACGCTCAAGCTCGCTTGATCATCCGCCGGGTGCTCCTAACAATTAGCGATTAACCTAAAATTCCATTCCGCCTCCAACTCTCCGCATCCAAAGGTAATTTCGGCCCTATAATTAGAATTTTTCCCCAATTTCCCCTATCCCCAACTTAAATTCAAAACTGACCAATCCTGTTGCTTGTCCTGCACTGCAACCCCGTCGCTACTTTGTTTAGCTGTCACTAACTTAACAAAATTTTCCCGAAACTAACAAATCCAAATTTCCCCAAGTAAGCCTACGCCGTTGACGTTCCATTTAAGGCCTTAAGCCGAGGTTAGTGTCGCCCAAGAACTTCAGGCGAGCCAGAGCACGCTATCGCTCATATGTTACATTAAACCAACACCAAAACTGAACCTCGACTTCTAGCCTTGATCCATCGGTTAACCCTTAAATGCATGAATTAATTTCTGATACTTTTATTTAAGGACCATATGATAGTTGGGTCAGTCGGGGGATTCGAACCAGCATTAGCAGGGTTTGGAGACGAGGACGCTGACCATTAGGCTGTTGCTGCTCGCTTTGCTCGGGGACCCCTCACAAAGCTTGCAGTGCGAGTTGGGGCTTACTTTTTTTGCGTTTAGTCAGCTGTTGCCTGCAGGCAACTGTATGCAACATGGGGTTAATAACGAGTCGTGTTTTATTTCTTTCTTCCTTTGCTTCGAATGTGAACTCAACAAGGGTCTTTTTAAATAAGACGCCAAAAAAGACCTTTTCACATCTTTCACGTAGAAAAGAATGTTCAGTGTCATGAAGCGGGTGAATAGTGACTGGGAAAATTCTGTGAACGCTGATACTCTGTGGCTGCTTTAATGAGAATGAGTACCCAATGCCCTTTCCTCTGCGATTTTAAACCTGGTCGAGGCGTTGAAACATGGTTCAATGCTTGCAATCGTAGGCTTTGCTTTTAATGTAAAAAATATTACTTCTCAAAATAAACGTAAACTGGTATCATTTAGAAACGGGTTATTTTACTTTTTATTCTAGTTTTATATTACCGATAGTTGCTATTCATCCACCCCCTCCCAATTGATTTACCTGACATTTTAAGGACTGTTCATAGCGGATCAAAAACCGCAAAATGTGTTCTGATGGAAGTTTACACCACTGCCACGAGGTAGAAAGTTTTTGCCACAACGTAAAGATTGCCCGTGGCAATGAAATCCTTATTTCGAGGCCTGCCACCTGCGCCAAGGCAAGCGGTGAAGTTTGTTTCTTTCACAGACTTCTGAAAGATACTAACCCCAAGGCCCGTGCAGCTGTCTTTAATGCTGTGCTAAGACCTAAGCTTGATTACTGCAGTGCTGTGTGGGACCCCTACACGAAGAATCTATCCGCCTGCTTAGAGCGTGTGATGCGCAGAGCAGCTAGAATGGTTTATAGTGACTTCCGTAGTTCAACCTGTGTCACCGGGCTTTGTAACAAACTGAAATGGCATTCCATGGCTGATGGATGGAGAAGCCACAGATTACAAGTGTTTTTCCGTATCCTAAATGGAAACACGATCCTAAAGCCCTCCGATTTTTGCTCTCCTCCTGATTTTATTAGTCGTCTCGACCACACCAGAAAAGTGAGGCGTTACAGGTGCAACAAAAACTCCCTAGCTGGGTCCTTTTTTCCCCGTACCATCATTGAGTGGAATGGTCTTGACCACGACGTCATCTGTGCTTTGAGCGATGATATCTTTGCTAAAAAGCTGTTAGCATGTTGTCGGGCGCTTGCTTGTAGTCACTGTTGATGAGTGTTTCCTCTTTTTTGTTTTCTTTTTCTTTTAAATTGTTTTAAATCTGAAATTGCTATTTTGCTCTTTTAGGGCGTTGCGATTATTTTGTAAATAAATAAATAAATCTACCCTGCATCTCCACTTTTGACGCCACATTATGTGCTGCAGACAAAGAAGAATTACGATTTTAGGGTGCATGTGCTGTGTTTTGGGCTAGGTTGGACAGAAATTGATATTCAACTTTAGTAGCAGATAAATTAGCTTTGGCAGATAAATTAGATAATAAATGAAAAAAAGTAACGCCAAAAGCTATTGAGCTTCCTGTTGGTGTAGATTCAAGTTTAAGTTCTAGTACAGTAGGTTTCAGGCATAAAACGGATTTACCGTTAGGCCAATGTAACGTGAATTCACTGGTTTATGTTTGCATGAAAATGTTAAAAACAAAATTGGCAACAAAGTGAAACCATCACACAGCTAACATTATTTCCTTTACTGTTTGCAGTAACCAATTTCTGTTCACAAATCAAACAGACAAACATCAATTACGAGTTATGATTACTACGTGGAATCCAGTTTTATTATCACTGCAGCAACTAGCTACTCTCACAAAAAGCTTCACAAATTGCACAAGTTTGTGGCAAAAATGTAAAAGTAAAAAAAAAAAGAAAAAAGACACTAACAACACTAGAAACAACCATTAAGTGCAACAAAAATAACTTTTTAAGTATTTTGCTTTTTTTTTTTTACAAGGCTTAAGTAAGTCTCCTCTCCCAACAGTTAGGCATAACAATTTTGATAAACAATTCTCTACATGTAATTCATTAATCAAGGAAACGTTTCCCGTTATCTAACGTTATTAAACTATGAGGGGATGGATTTTAATGGTCGATTTACAGCTGCGTTGTAAGAGATCATACTTTGCGGAGAGCAACCGCCGGTTACACCCTGAGCAAATAGCAATTGTCAAAAATATCCCCTTCTGCATTCATGCCACCGTGCACCATGATGAAGGCCACTTCTTCCTTCGGCACCTCCGCACTAGCTTCGTCATTACCATCTGTGGAAAAAAAAACACAAGTCACAAGGATGGAGTATCGGTCGAATAGGTATTAGTAAATGTAAGGTTTGACCTCAGTCTCCCATGTTAAAGCTGAAATTTTAATGCTTAATTTCTCCGATGTCTTTCAACATTTTCTACTGAAATTTGGTATGTGAGCCTTGTGGGACTTGGCCAACACATGTACTAACTTTTATTTATTTCCGACGTGTTACGTCGGAGATCTGGACTTAAGCTAGAATCATGATTTTCATTTTTGGCTTCTTGTTCTTGTACTTGGCATGGACACGTTTCTACTACGCTCTCTACAGATCAAACTATTTGTCCTAGAAAGCTGATTCTTAGCTCATTTGAAAGAGCTACTTCCATAGATGTGCCCTTTATGGAAATAGAAATTTCAATTGGTCAAGCCATTCTGAGTTAATGCACCCTGAATGGCTAGTTTTATTGTTTTACACATTGTTATTTTGCCACAATGCCAATCAGCAAACACCAGCCACAAGGCCTAAGACTTGGGATCAAACAAATTCTAACAATGCTGATGAGTCAACAATTCACCAGCAATTTGAGGAAGCATTATCTAACATCATTAAAATCGGTCAGTGTGTTTATATGTGTGCCCTTCTACTCCTCTTGAAATAGCGGCGTCAAAAATTGGAGAAAGGGTTAGGAAGAAAGGAAATTTCTCCGAATTTCTCTTAGGCGTATTCAGAAATTCAAATTTAGGTCTTAAATGCCCCAAATTAACTATAAATGACCGTTTGCAACAATCGGAAACAATCGTACAACAATACATGACATCAACGATTGTTAACCAATTTTTTTCTTTCGAACTTACGGGAACATCGAGCAACAATGGTCTGGCGGCAACATAACAAGCAGTAAGTCAATTGTTTTCAGTAACAATTAGTAAACACACACAGATTTACTCAATCAATATTTTATTATCCATTTTAAATTTGGAGTGTTCCATCAAAATACGTAGTCGTCAAAACTTTATTTAAAGAGGTGCAGCGATAAGGAACCTCCTCGAGCGAAACGAAGACGATGCCAACGGAGCGAGCGATCGATGTGGCTAGTCCTTATTAATACAGATACGCAGTGGTTTGAAATCACCCTCCTGCATTGAAGCTAAAATGTTCGTTGCCCATTTGGTTTGCTATCCTGTAATAATACGAATAATGACCAAAGCCACGGAAAGAGCTGCAGAAAAACGAACTTCAACAAAAAGACTTGCACTGAATGAGCAAGCGAAGTGAGCGAAATTCAGTGAGTTTGCAAGGAGTACAGAAGACTAACTTGGTACGTCAAAACATTAAAACAAGCTAATCTATACTGCATGGCTCGCCAAGTATCACGAATTATTAAATAAAAACGAACTTGTTTGGTGCTTAAGGTAAGGTTTAACTGATCCGAAGTCAAAATAACAAAGGAACACAAACTTTCCTGCAAGGTTTCAGATACTACAGTGTTGCTGTACGGTTTAGTCGACGTGAAACCTTACTGCTGTACCCAACCATTATACGCGTAAATACAATTAAAGTCAGAGCCAAAATCTAAATCTAAAATCAAACAAAGGAGGAACAATGTAAGGCTACACACTCAGTTATTCTTGGCTAAATCTTTTCAGTGTTCTTCAGCCACGTCGTCTACATTCCGTTCATCACCCAACTGATGATACATAGCCTATATCATTTTTTCAAGATATTTAAGCACTATTCCAGGCATGGAAATTCATTATTATTTTCCAGGATATTTTCAGGTTTTCAAGGACTCACACGAACCCTGAATTACCTGCAGAACTGTGCTAAGCCCACCAAGACGAAAAGGTTTTAAACATTTCCCAGCAATGTCGTTTAGCCGATAGAATGCACCAATCATTAGCTAATGCATCGTGTGCAAAAGTAAAAATGGTCAAAACATTTGAGTACAGCAACACTGCAGTATCCGAAACCTTATAGGCAAGTTTATTTGCGTTCTTTTGCTGTTTTGACTTCGGATCAGTTAAACCTTACCTTAAAACTCAAAAGAATTTGTTTTTGTTTTCTAATTCATGTTAGTGGTCATCAACCATTATTTGCTTTTAGGTGTTATTTTGTGTGTCAAGTGTTTTAATTGAACATTTATTTCTGATTACTGTAATTCCCCTGAATATTTATTATTACTATTAGTACTGTTGCTTTCACTGAAAATATCTTTACTATGACTATTGTGAAACCCATCGTCTACTCTATCAACACAAAAAGGAATTACTTCCTTGCATCTTCCCACACTTTCACACAGAAGATAGTCCCTCTATCTTGCTTGCAAATTTTTAACTGCTTCCAGCAGTCTTCTTCAGACCTCCAAAACTGGAGTTTGTTTTCTGGTTACATGTCTGCTTTTTGTCGTCTGCTTGGTTTGAATTCGAATTTGCCGCAGGCTGTAGCGTCCTGCATCCACTAGGCCGATCTTCGCTGCTTAGCCTACTTCATCCGTCAGGCCACAACAAATTCCACTCATGAATATCCAAGGCCCAACTAACCCGAATGTGGATCACTTATTGGAAAAGATCTTGAAAGCAACTTGACGAAAAGTGGAAGCTGCAGGTGTTGTGCAGCTGATGCATGCAGGTGGCTACGGCAAGCAGCAAATTCGAATTCAAACAAACCAGACGACAAAAAGCAGACATGTAACCAGACAACCAACTCCACTTTTGGAAGCAGTTGAAAATCAGCAAACAAGCTAGAGGGACTATCTTATGAGTGAAAGATGCAAGAAAGTAATTCCGTTTGTGTGGATAGAGCAGACTGTTGCTTTCACGTCTTGAAGAATTTTTATATTTGAATTGAAATTTACAAAACCCCATGATTTATGAACTTAAATCGACAATTAGTGTATAGATAGATTGTGTTTGGAAAATTTGAAATCGATGGAACAATGGGTTTAAAAGTTATCGTAGAGAGAGACTGACAGACAGACACCAGCACACGAAAAGAACTCCTTTGCTCTACTAAAAGATACCACTAATGTTTAGAGCTTAAAGAAAACACCTCGTGTAACAATGTTTATTTTGAAGCTGTTCAGGCAAAATACATGCAAAAGTGAAGTTTAAAGCTTTAAACCTGATAAAAGACTTCCTAATTTGCAAGGACCAATGGCATTACATTGTTAAGTTTAGAAGTAAGCAACTCTTGTTTGTTTGGGTAAAACTGTAAGTATACTTTGTCCAGAATGATGACCACTTAAAGGTAGTTCCTAGCTGGCTCAGTAGCGTGAGCAATGTTCCAAAACTATATCGTTCAATTCAACTCCAGATATCCTGTAAACATTTTAGTTTTTGCTTGCCTTTATGATTAGGTTCTTATTAGGAAGTAAGGCTGTACTGAACCGAACATGGCCGAACAGAGGGTGTTTGGTTCGGTTCGGTGTTCGGTCTTTCAAACTCAAAATACCAAACCGAATATATTTTCACTTCTAATCGAAGGATTTTGAAATTTGAATACACCATTTTGAAGGTTTTTTCGCCAGAGTTCTGTTGGTCCAAACCAAAAATTCCTAGCTCTAACGGTTCAGAAGCTATAAGGGAAAATATATAAGTAGTGGAGATTTTTTTATGTTTTAAACAGTTTCAACATCCATGGACTTACAAGTCCATGTGAAAATACCTACATTTGTAAAGAAACTTGTGCTTTGATGAATCTTTGTGAACTGAGTTCTTTTACATTTTAGTTTAAGATAGATTGCTTTGGTACATTTTTGTTCGGTTCGGAAGTGTTCGGTGTTCGGCTTATTTAAGGTTCATTCGGTTCGGCTCGGCTGAAAAATTCTCGTTCAGTATAGCCTTATTAGGAAGCATACAGAAATTTCTAATTTGATTCACTTTAGCGATCTTATGGCCAGTTTCAGGCTGTCCCAGTGTTTCTGGGCCCTTCTGTTACAACGCTCCACTCTCATAGCGGCACCAGCAGACGACGGTGACAAAACAAATCAACGGACTTTTACACATTATTAAAATATCAACCAAATCCCACAAAGATAAACTATAAAATGGCTGAGCCAAAATGTATGTAAAACTAATCGACAAATTTAACCAATTTATAACAAAGACTACACCCTTCCAACACAGTGCACTACAAAGTGTAACATAAAATGGCCGAAGTAACGGTTTTTTCAATAAAAAAAAATGGTACGAAAATGGTAGGATTGTACTATTTTTTTTATTGAAAAAAACCGTTACTTCAGTCATTTCACTTTGACTATGAAAAAGTGCTTAAAAGTGGAATACGTTATGTCAAATTCAGTCCAAGCTTCAAGTCATTGAATCTGTTACTTTTTCTGCGAAATTTCGATTATTGCTTCAAATAATCTTTTTCAGGCCAAGTCAAAAGACTTTCCCAAAAGTTCACCTCCTCTCACCACTGCACCTTACACTTCCGCAACTGCACAAGTTGTGGTAGTGTGAGGTGCAGTGATGAGAGGTGGTCAACTTTTTGTGCAAGTCTTTAGACTTGGACTGAAGAAGATTATTCGTAGCAATAATCGACTGTTTCCGCTCATTTTCACAACGAGGACACTTTTTAATGTCCAGCTACTTTTCGTTCAGGCACTCCGACGAAAGTTTTTGGCCTCTGTGTTCTCCTACATCGTTGTCGTCTGCTGCGAATTTGTAACCGACGCTCCTCGCGGCCTCCCGTATCTGGTGGGTAGCATACTCTCAAGCTCATCTAGCTTCCAGTAATTATGACTCTAATTGTGACGAGAACTTTCACAGTAAGGCAACGAACGGTGTTTTCTTAGCAATAATCGGAAATTTGCAGGAAAAGTAACAATATTCTATGACTTGAAGCTTTGACAGAGTTTGCAAAGCGTATTCCATTGTAAGTACATTTTTTAAATCAAATTCAAAACAACACGACCATTTACAAATGCCTCATCACCACTTGTTAAATATTTTCATGAAATCAGACAAGAGTCTTTTATGGAGCATTTTTCTAATCAATAAAAGTCAAGCAGCAAACATTGTTAAGGCATTTCCTGAGATGGGAACCTGCATTAGGTTCATAAAAGTACGAGAGCCACCCAGCAAAAGCGGGCAGGGTCCATTTACTAGCGAACTTAGGTATCTGGTTGATAACCCGCATGTTACGATGAATGATTTTAAAATGGTGTATCTGTGATTGATTTTATATTGTTTGTGCTTTTGAAAAAAGAAATATATCTGCCAGTTCCTGAAATGTAAGAACTATTTCAATGTATACTACAAGAGTCAAAATTTTGTCAGGAAGTTACTGCAAGCTTTCTTCCATCTATGAACTTTTTAAACCTTAAAACTTAATAAGTTACCTTTGATGTAATCCTCTCCCTTTGAAAAAAGAACAAGACACATGCCGAAATCAAGACGAGGCGATGGAGGTGGTGTGCCAAACTCCAATTTCGTCCAAGTTTCTGTGTCTACACAAGGAACCAAGCAAATAAAACAAAGGCATGACAAATTAAAAAACAAATTATAGCAGTTGATTTGATTTATATCTACCTGCGTCAAATGAGTGCATATCGTTCAGAGCGCCGCTAACATTCATGCCACCAAAAACAAAGAGACGGCGTCCATGTACAACAGACCCATGTGCAGCACGAGCACATGGACCGTTTTCAGTTTCAGCTATTTCCTTCCATTCCAAAGAGGACAGGTCCAGCACGTTGAGATCATTGTAGAAGTCGGTTCCGCTCATACCACCATGTATATACACCTGGAGAACAAGAATTTTCTTTATACTTACAGATTCAATGACTGTACTTAACAACTGCAGCTATATACTACGCGTAACTGACAACAATAATGTTCTCGCTTACACGGCCATATACAACTGTTTGTTGTGATACCATTACTACGATTTTTTTTTTCAATTCTTACAGCTACGACATGATAAATACGTTACAGAAGTAAGTTTTATTTTCATTTGTTAAATTCGATCTGTATTACATCGCAGGCCTACCAGCAACTTAAATGGATAAAAAATAGGAAATATAGGAACTTTTTGTTAAAAAATAGGATCCTTATAGGAAAATCAAACAAATTTACAGGAGGTAATGGACTTATTAGCCTGGATACAGTGGGTTATCGCGGCCATTTAATATTTTGTTGTTGTCCTACAATACAATAAGAAAGCTCTGGTAATGTACAGTTTCACCACTTTTAAAATGTCATTGGTGCTAAAAACCTAACATTGCCAGGACCTATGACAAATTCAAGTGGTGCTGCAATTATCGAATTCGTACGGATGTACTTTTTTAATAAACGAAATCGTATCGCCGGGTTCTAATATTACTGCTTGGCTTACTGTGCTTTCCCAGTTAGGAACGCTCCAATAATTACCAAAATCAATGTTGTGAACTTGAACCAATTTCCTTCTTTGGTTTTTTATGACCTACAGAATCAGAATACAGGCCATGCGCATTGAGTATGCGTCTAGTGAAAGTCGTTTGGTTTAAAAATGCTTTGAAATCCTTAAATTAATGTAAGCTAAGGTTGAGGTCCAAGTATTGCAATCGTAAAAAGAGTGATAGCATTGAGCAATGATCCCACCATTGTATGGTTACCCAATAATATAGTCACGATTTTGTTAAAACATTTGACCTAACAAATATATCTTTCTCGAATCATTAATTGGTATGCAATCTACATTAATAAAAACGAGTTGTAGAATAGCCAGTGTCATAAAAAGGCCACCTGAACCACCATCCTGAAAAAAACAATGCGTGACATTTTTTACAAATTTTATGGGAACTACAAGATAATAATACGGACTAGCAGGGTTGTCGATAAATAAAACACGGCTCACAAAAGGTTAAACTAACCTAATTAAAAAAAGTTAAAAATGATTAATTGAACAAACCGTTACAGTTAACTAGTACTATTACTAAGTGTACTCTTAAGTTCTGACCTTGAACTTGAACTTTCCTTTAGGTCATTTGAATATTTTGAATGGGCTACAATTTATAGGGCCTTAGTCCATGTTATTGCTTAATTACCTTATTAGCAATAGCTCCCATAATGTGGCCTTGGCGTGACTTAGGTGGAGTCCCAAGTGTGTCAGGGCTGCTCCATTTGTCTGTGCAGGAATCATAAATATGAATCTTTACATCGTTTACAGGCTCCGCACCCGAATGGCCGCCGCCAAACATTACCAACAGTTCGCCTGCAAGCAAAACAGAAAAAAATTTCCCATAAAAAAAAAAACTTAGGTAGTACATATAAAGCATATTTTCATTTTGAAAATATGTCACGTCAAGTGTTGTAAAGTTTACAATGAACTAAACCAATAAGTAATAGATATCCGTGGGGAAGAGGCAGTTAACCTGAAATAATTGCTCGTTTGTGAGAAACGGACAGTCCATTGTCGAAAGGGTAACGAAATCTCACGATTGAGCATGTTAGAACTGTCCCGTTACAAGCAAACGAGCAATTATTTTAGGTTTACCGCCTCTTCCTCATGGATATGTGTTTTAATGCTAGGGTGTGACGTCAAGCTAACTTACCGACTTATTTGAGTTTTGAAAACATTTTTGTTTGTAAATTTGATCTGTGAATCATTATGAATTTAAGAATTTTTACATGAGACTTATGGAAATTCCTGAACGGAATTTTCCAGGTTAGAAACTTCTTGCGTAAGAAATCAGAGCGAAGGGGAGAGACGTTCCGTTACTGATGTTTGCATTTTAATGTAAAACTATTTTTTCTATTTTAATAGTTTAACTAAGATTAGAGTATAAAATACGCTATTCGCTTGAGTCTCGTTTTTAGGTGTATTTACAAAGTGTCAGTAGCCTAGTATTCGTACTGTCGGACAAAGGTTGCCGGGTTAGGCTTAGCTTGCAACATTTTTTTCCCTGTCGATACCATGAAAAATGTCGCCAGTCGCCAATGTTCCTATACGCTGGGTTTGCAATTGGGTATGCTGACCGAATTTGTGTAGTGTAGTTTAATATGAAAAGTTGGTTATGGTGGATTAGGGGTTGTACAGACCCCATAGAAGTGTTAGATAATCGAATAATTGTATACAACGACTACACTTTTAGCATGGAATGTGTCAGCGTGACGTCGCCACCGTGCATTAAAATGAGAGTAGATACTCAAGACAGAGGAGAGCTACCAAATGATTTGGTGCTTTTCCTTGTGCTGGTGTACAGATATCTCATTAAGCGAGTCTTTTCGAACCTTCCTATGGTGCTCTCGCACAGTCTGCGATGAGTTTCTCCAATATAAATCGATACCCCTACCCCCTCCTTTCAACCAGGGTGAAGTGCCTAAGCCACTAACACCAGCGGACCCAGAGTGTTTCCTCGCAAGAGTGTCGTGTACATTGTGTTCCATGCAGAGACTGCATATTGATTTACACTGAAGAAATGCATTGCAGACTGCAGGTGAGAATCGATGAACACCAAGGGAAGTCTCAATCGAAATTTAGACCTACTCAGTGGTATCTCTGTACACCATCACAAGAAAAAGCACCAAATTGCTTGGGAACTTGCCTGTCTTATTAAAGTTCTGCATGGGGTAATGATGAGGTGGAGTCCCTGGCCATTAGACACTTTCAGGAACGTGATGCCAATCTCATGAACAAAGCCCCCCTGACCAATCCCAACATCGACCAGCTCGTGAGGCTAAGCTCATCAGGAAGCTTAGCGAGCAGTAGATGTCAGAATTGGAATGCGCCTGGAGATCAGTGGTCCATCTATCTCACAATGCAACATATTCAAATTCAGACACGGCGTGACACAATGTGAACCTCGTCGTTTCATCTCATTTTTCGTTGGACTCTTCTGAAGGTGGATGGAGCAGGAAGCAACCGACTAAGGGTCGACCAATGGCAGAATTTTGCCAATTGACCGATGCCTATTTTATGCCGATTTTTAAATCTTATCAATTAGCTGATGCCGGTTTTAAGCCGATTTATTAACCTTCCTGACTGGCCGATGCCAATATTTTGCCGATGCCGATTGCTGATATTTTTCTTTAAACAGCAACTTAAATTTCCACATTTTATTTGAAGAATAAAGAAGTAACCAATTACAGTACTACAATCATATTGACAAACAGCTGCTCCAGAATAACTTACACGTTGAGGGCTTAAAACTTATGACGCAAGAACAAAATTTTGCAAATTTTTTTTTCTCTTTATAAATTATGATATGAAGCTAACAACATACATTTAATTTGTTGGAAGTTAACACATGTCACGGAAACACGTGCATGCGTTGTCAATGTCAGACGCTCAAAAAGAACGAACAAAACAAAAAACAATTTCCGAAATATTTTTTAGCAACAAAAAAAGCATATATATTTTATTGTAGGGGTAAATAAATGCATTATTAAAGATTGAAATAGTCAGTGTATCAGTTTTTTTATGCATTTGTTTGTTTTTGAATGAGCTAAATATATGCCAAAGTGCCAAATATATGCTAAATATATGACAGCAAGTGGTTGTCGGAAAGAAAGGAAAAGGATATTTAGACAACAGCCAATCTGCGATCACTTACCACCTAAAGTACTAAGGTCACGTTTGTGGCTTTGTAATTCCACAGACCATCAGCACCAGATGTACATTTTTACCTCTAAACGTTGCGTTTTGGCTGTTCTTGCCTATCTGATCTCAAGGGGGAAAGGCCTAGCGCTGCCTGGCAAACATTTTCGTTTGAACTTCAATTATTACTGGTTACGTTAAAAGATAAATACATTAGTTTAGGGAATAACATTGCAATTAAAACGTTAACTATAAATTGGCTACTGAGGAAGCTATTTTGTTGACTGTACCGTGATAACACTCCCTGTGCACAATCCCATGCAAACAGTCACACAAATTAGGCCTATATCATAGAAGCGATCACCGCTTGTTTGTTGACTGCGCGCATACGGAATTAGTTTTGTTTCAAATAATAAATAACAATCGGTATTCCATCGGCAAATAGTTTGTTTGACCAGCCGATAACGAACTTTTTTTTTCGTATTTGTTGCGGCCGATGTAAATGCCGATTTATAGGAGGCAATACATCGGCAAGCCAATTGCTCGCCGATGCCTTAAAAATCATGCCATCGGTGGCGATGACAATGCCGGTCAATCGGTCAACACTTACAACTGACAGTGGACAGTGGTGTTGTTCATTATTTGTGGTAACGTGTATTTTCAATATCTTTTACATGTCATTCACATGCCACATTAACACTGCTCGGCTGGAAGCTTTCGATATGACCAAGTATAAGAGCTGCATATTTAAAACAATGATTACATAGGGAACACACTTGGGTGCACCCGTCCCTAAAGGGTTAATTTTCTATAAGTTGTTGTACGCGGCACGACGTTACTGACTTGCTATGCTTCTCTGACAGTTCTCGAAAAGTTTGACAATGACAAGTGACAGCTTGCCAAAAATTAACAAACAAATAAATAAATAAGTGGTACATACCACTTATGTAATTAAACACTCGCAACACTGCAGAATGAATTCAAAGATATGCTCTTAAACCTCTTTGCATACAGATTCATTGCAGAAACCCCATTTTTTCCGGCAATCAAAATTGGTTTCTACTGCCTAATCGAAAATATACACTACCTGTACATTTTTGCATTCAGTTTCTGCAATGCTGTTTTCCCTGGAGGAATTTCAACTCTTTGGATTTTCCCAGCTTCGCTCCCCACCTGCGCATGTGCCAGCACAGACCCTCCGTTAATGGTTTACGGCGATAGCCAGCCATTTACTAATTTACTTTACCTGTCAATATGGCATGGTGGTGACTCCGCTGATGTTAAGTGTACGCGGGAGAAGCCAACATCCGGAGGGAGGGGGGGGAACAAAGAGGGAAGGTTGGGTGGGTACAGGTAGTGTATATTTTCGATACGGCAATAGAAACCAATTTTAACTGCCGAAAAAGTTGGGGTTTCTAGTTACCGGCGCGGAAATATCCACAACCTATAAATTTGTGCATTGGAATCTCCGCAGATGTCAATGCACAAAGACTTTTTCCCTTTTTACAATGAAATAAAAATGGAGGGGGGGGGGGGCTTACCTTATGGTTTTTGACGAGTGGTTGGTCGTCAGATGAGTGGAGGCGAAGGACTTGGCTCGAAAGGTGAGTGATCATTGTCGCAATAATGAGGGCAGTTCAGATGTTTCTGAGTGGTCCAACAAAGGGAGGAGGCACATAGGAGACACTATGGTTGCACACAATTTGGTTTCCACGGTTTGAGTTGCATGCAGGGAAACCATGGGCAAGTGGAGTCGCTTCGACTTGATCAAGGTCCATGTGATAGTGGTCGAAGCCAATTTCAGATGTCAAGTTGCAACACCACGACAAATACGTTAAGAATGTTGAAAGTTTCAATGAGATTCTGAAGGGTTGACAAAAAGTTCTGGCGAGATGTCATAATGAGAGCCCATCATCAGAAAGATTAGACAGCCTTATTTGTAAAAGGGGAAGGAAAAATTTGGAAGTAGAATATCGAAATGTGAGGCATAGTCCAGGCAGAGGGAAGATGGCGACGAGTTCTGAAGGCAGAAAACCTGTTGCATTGTCAAACTGCCAAATTTGTCTGGTAACGAACTTTTCCGGCGGCATTGCAACGTTGGCCTTTATCCAATCTTGTTCGATTTAGGAATGTTGCACCCTGGTGAAATTTAGAATTGGGTTAACTATGTTAGTGTGCTTGGGGATCTCCTGTAAAGAAGTCGAGCAGGGGAACAAGATGGGTCAGTGCAGGCGAAGGACGTTGGAACTAGTTCGAAAGTCTGAGTGGATGCATTCAATTTGGGACCTTTGCGTTGTTGAGGTTGAGTCTTCCGTTTGGATGCAGATTTGACGGACATGGATTCCGAGTGGAGCGGGTGGGCGTTTTCCCACACTGGATGTCAAAAGGTTGTTTGGCACAGCGGGTTTTCGAGTGGGAGGCTGAGGCCTGTGAAGCTTGAAAGACCGGTGGCCAGTTGGTGGGTGGTTAGAAATGATGGATCTGGAACTTGAAGCTGGTAGCGG
Organism: Lithobius niger; assembly: GCA_023313725.1. Classification (NCBI taxonomy): domain Eukaryota; kingdom Metazoa; phylum Arthropoda; class Chilopoda; order Lithobiomorpha; family Lithobiidae; genus Lithobius; species Lithobius niger. The sequence goes on along the minus strand of JAHWFP010245527.1, from coordinate 8,661 downwards.
AGAGAGTTTTCGTAATTGTGAGTCCGAAAGTTGCGAGTTGTGAGTTTGGTGAGAAGCTTGGTGTTTGTGGCACTAAGGTTGTGGATGTTGAGCTTAAGGGGTGAAACTCTCAGAACGAGCTTTGGCAAGTTTAGCTTGATGTTCGGAAATGTGGACAGCAATTGGTGTTGCATTAGCTTCAAGACGACGAATTCTGCGGTAGGAGAGATCAATCTTTCTTTTGAGGATATCGCGAAGGACTGAGGGGTTGGAAAGGTTTGGTGGGGCGGAAAAGACTTCGAGTTTGGATCGTCGCCATCCAGGCCAAAAGTAGAAGACAAGGAAAGGGAAGTGTCTTTCACAAAAGATGGAGGCACAGAAGGAGCTTGAGGAATGGATGCAGACGGTAACTTGGAGGACGCAACGGGAGGGTTGACAGAGTTCATGGTTTCGGCAGATGGGCCTGAATCCACCGATGTCGAGGGTGGGGGGGGAGGCAAGGATGCGACGGTTCGGGCCAGGTTGTGGCCGAGGAAGGAAGCAACAGAAGAACCACAGTTTCTGGAAGGGGAGGTTGGATGGATGGAGTGACACCTTTTGTGGAGAAGGGAATAGAGGAGCAAGTGTCACAGGACAAACTTGACAAGGATATGTTGGTGGCAGTCTTGGCTGAGTGGATTGTTTGGTAACAGCCGGAAGATGCTCTTTTTCTTTGCTTCTTTGTTCTTTTGGGTGATAAATAACCATTCGTTGGGCGAAATGGAAAGGTAAATTTTGCAAGGTGCCAAGAAAAAAATCACACATGTGGTGGGTCGGACATGCTGAATGGGGGTTGTGACGCTTGTGTTTAGAAATGATTAGATAGAGCACATTTACAGAAGTTAGGGATTCTGGCATTGGCCACCATCCAATCACAAACAGTGGTGCCGGGAGCAGAAAGAATGGTTTTATCACCACGAAGACAACGGTCCATCACGAAAGCGAAGGAACAATTTGTTGCAATTGAGCGCAGCCACGCAACAAAGAGGAGGAGAATGGGTAGGAAGAAGGAGGGGGTTCAAGGCCGCTGAAAACTCCGTTAACAGAGAACTCGTACCCAAACAGGGTCTCAGCACAGAAGAAAAACTGGCAGACTCCAAACATGAAGGCGGGAGGACCATCACAGGCTAGACCGAACAGTAGACACGAAGGGCCAACGCGAAGGCCGAGGCATGCAGGGGAAGAGGCAGAAACGGCCGGAGCGGAACATCCAAAAGCCGGAGCATGAGGTGAACAGACGGTCCCGCAAGAAAGTTTAATTAACAAAGGGTGTTGTACGCGAGAAGCGAAGGGTTAGTCAGCAACAAGACGAAAGATGGGACAACCAGTGCACTGTCTTGGATCATGCAGCGATGGGATGTGAAGGCGATCCAGGGAGAGACACGAAGGGTCCAAGAAACGAAGGGTGTAAGGCGCAAGATGACAGAAGGCGCCGAGAGTTGGGTCGTCAGGAAGAGCAAAGGGTTGCTATCTAAGCGAAGGAACCACACGAAGGAATTTCAAGAGGACTGAAAGGACGGCGAAGGAGAGCCAAACCGAAGCCGACAGCGCAGAAAAAGAGCCACGGAAGCCACTGGGTCCAATGGCCGAGCAGTGGCACAGGTGTGAAGCGAGGGATCATAGTTCCGGCGAAGGGGTGCGAACGAAGGGATTTCTGACAGGCAAAGGGTCAACAAGGGAGAACTTCAGACGACATTATGGGACGAAGGGTGGAGAGACTGGTCGACGGGCCTTGAAGTGGCGAGCAAAGGAAGCAAGATGAAGGGACACCATACGAGAGAAGGGTCTATAACGAAGGATCGAAATGGTACAATGCCGTCCTTCGGGGCGATGGGACATCGGACGAAGGGTAGATCACAGGCAAAGGGTCCTCGAAAGAAGGGAGTCTTCAGTCGGCAAAGGGAACGAAGCGGGAAACGGCGGAGCTATGTTGACAAGTCGACGGCTTGGAGGAAAAGTGATGGCTGGCTATCACCGTAACACCATTTATGGAGGGTCTGTGCTGGCACATGCGCAGATAGGGAGCGAAGCTGGGCAGATCCTGCGAGTTTAAATTCCTCCAGGGAAAACAGCATTGCAGGAAATGAATGCAAAAATTTACAGGTAGTGGATATTTACGTGCCGGCAACTAGAACCACAACTTTTCTGTTTGATGAAGGCATATTGGCTGAACTATGTAAAGATGACCATGCCTAAAACAAAGTTAATACTTACGCCTACAAGATCAGGAATTCCATCAGATGCCAAGGCTGTTTTATTTAGAAAATGCATTGGCAGAATTACGCATGTTATATCGAGACAGAGATCTTCAAAATCTTGGGGGAATGGTAAAGACTCGACCCATGCGAGCATAAGTATTTTTTGGTATCCTTATGCTACAATTACCATTTTAAAGCTGAGAATAATTGTATCATGATCCTACACCCCTTAAGATGGCTAAAAAAAATACCCCCCCCCCCCCACCGCCCATACACAGCGATTCACCATGCATTCTCTTTTGACTAAAGTGCTACAACTGTTTGTAATCTCTTTTCATTACTGGTTAGAATATTACACTTTGTCTTTAATATCACATGGTAAATGTACCAGTTTCTTACCTGAGACAACGGCACAAGTATGATGAGTACGAGGCGGCGAAGGAGGACAGGTCGTTTGGGGTATATCTTCCCATGTTTGACTGGTGATGTTCAATACTTGCATGCTGGAGATGTTTCCCGACTGATTGGCGCCACCAAACACGTACAATCTATCACTGGGGCACAGCGGTACAAAGGCAGCATGTTCGTAGCGCGGTTCAAAGCCTGACGATTGTATGGACTCCCAGTGCCAGGTAGCCAGATCCAGCAAGTATACTTGCGAGAAAGCACCAGAAGGATCTGCTCCTCCAACGCACACCACCCTACCAGCAGTGCTATATTGGCCAGGAAAGAAGGTTAGAGTGTGTCCGACACGGGCTGTTGGCATCTGGCCTCTGCCCTGGAATGCGTACCAGCAGTACTGTTTTGTGTTGGCAATGTCGATGTCCGGGCCTGGGCTTTCAGCCATATTTTGTGTCAATGGTCTTTTGCAGTTTACATTACAGAACAAACACGAGACTCAATTGGTTTTTCGTCAGCTTTAGTTACATTGTTGCCCTGCTTTTGGACAACAACGGCCGCATTACCGTAGCAGCTGTAGACATAACTTTGGGCCGAGCTTCCATAACTGAGGTAACCAGAAGTAGTTCGTTTCTGATGTTCCCGAAATAGGACATAGGCAGTGTCTTCATATCGTTGACGAATGTCGTACAGCGATTCAGCAATTAGCGGCTTCTTTGTTTTGTTCATACTATGTCAAACATAGCCTGTAATAAAAAGAATAATGCAATGATTCAACAATTCAATTCTGACAAACCATCCTACAAAAAATACAAGGTTATGTATGTCATACACGAGTAATGGATTAGAATTCCAAGTTCGATAATTTTAAGTTTTCATTTATTAAATGTTATATTTGTTCGGTTTCCAATGGTCGAAACCCAAAGTTGATAGTTTTTTTAATATTTTTTTTAAAGAAGTTAGAAGACAACATGTAGAAAATAAAAGGTTTCTTCTTTCTTAAGATGTCATTTGGGATGAGAGAACACAAAATTAATATGAATGTATAGGATTTTATAAATCTTTCCTTGATAAACGGATGGAACCCAACAGTTTGCAGATTTTTGCTACTTGGTTTGGTAATTAACTTGCTCATAAGCTACACACCATTTGCTCAGACGATTACAATGCTAGATTTGTTTTGTAGGTATTTGTTAGACAGAAATATAAAATTATTGGCCAATGCTTAACAGCTTTATCACCGATTTAAACCAATATGCAACTTGTTTTCTTAACTCTGCTCTTTGCTCACATCTATACTCTTAATAACTAGGATATGGTGAAAATGCAATAACTTCACCAATTCTTGATAGATTGTTACATTCCAGTATACCAAATTCATCGTCTCGAGATTCTTATGTTACAGCATACCAAATTCATCATCTCGACGAGAGCTTTCCAGTTGTGCAGTTTAAAAGCCAATAGCTCAAACAGGTTTAGTAATGAAATAGTAGTCGGTCGGGTTAAAGCATCCAAACTTTATAAACTGCTGGTTTTCCTCCCAACCCTAACTCTTTCCACCTTCTGGCCTATATTGTGTTGGGGGTCTGACACTTTTTTTTTAAGGCTAAAAATAAGATGCCATAAGACAAAATGGGTTCCAATAAAAATAAACGAATGTATTCAGTTTGTTTGTATGAATTTTGTAAAACTCTCAACTTAACTCGAGCAATTCACTTGTACTAACTTGTAGCCAACATTCTGTACTGAAAATATAAATCTGACCCTAGACTAGGCTTCATCCAGCATCACGAGTCATTTTACACACTCTACCACCAGGGGTGAACCTACCGAAGTACTGCATGAAGAATGTTTACATGAAAATTCCCAATTTTCCTAACATTGACCTTTTTTTTTTTACCACAAAGCAGGGCTGACACTCCTTTTCTGTCTAAATAGCAATAGGCCTAACTGCACAATCATGCCCTGCTCAAGTAGGCTGACGCCATTTTATCATGTGTGTACTATCTACTGACGTTATTTTCCGGAAACAGAAGCTTATCAGGAATTGTTATCTTTACGACTGAACATATCTTTCACACTTAATCACCTATTAAATCATACAGGTAAGCTAGCTTGCTAAACAAATGGGCGCAGAAATGACATTGGACGAAATACTAGACTAACAAAATAATCCACAATTGCAACTAACTTTAAGAATTTACTGCCAAATGCCCAATGTCTGCACAGATGTTACGGCAAAACTCTTAATTAAGATTTAGAGAGAAATTTTGTCAATTTTCATTTGAAAAGCACAACTCTCGGCCCAATTTTACACAAATGACGATATTATGCATGAAAACATGTTTCAAGTAAAACATGTTTTTTGCATTTTTATTATTTTGTTATTTTCCCACCAAGCGATGGCACAGACTAGTCGATTTTCGGTCGCGGATTAATTTGTTAAGTATTCCTTTATCTTTCCAAATGAGAAAATGTTTGTCCTCAGAAGATTTGGAAAGATTTGGAAAGAGTTGAAAGTGTTAGCCTATTTAGGCTATATGGAAAGAATGAGGCCAGCAGATTTGTCAGCACCATCTATCGGAAAGAAAATGAGAAAAAATGCAATGAACACGTCTTAACTGTTAAAAATCATCTGCGGATCAGACCACAATTGTCCTATTTGGCGTAGGGACAGGAATTGAGAAAAAGTAAAAACTGCAAAGTTGCCCTTTAATTCATTTAAAAACTCACAAGTTTCCTTCACTGTGTTTAAAAATAGAAACTCATGCAACGAATGAGTTTCAGTGGAACAGGTTATGCCAAAATAATAAAGGTGGGCTACCATACTACAAGAAAAAACACTTTCTTTCATCAAGGCCCCTGTTGTGCTTGTGTTTAGAGCTACCAAAGCCCGTGATTAGAAAGTGAACAAATCATCTCATCATAACTTGGTCAAGCCTACCGGATTACTGGTGCTTTCCCTCTACTTAATGTGAAAAAGCTACGTATAATGATATTTTGCACTGCATTCACAATTTCATTTTAGATTTATAACAGAAATTTCAATTCACAAAAATGTATTTGTATTGCTCACTTGAGCTTTTGTCTCATTAGTGATTGCAACTAACGTCAGAGGGAATCAAGACAGAGTCACATTGGTATCGTACATGAACTTGATGAACTAAAAAACTGGTCAGATCAATGGCAGTTGCCGATTTCGGACAATAAATGCAAAGTGTTGCATATCGGGGGTAAGAATTCATCATATAATTACTACCTATCGGGTTCAAAATTGGAACCATTAACTACTGTCAAGGATTTAGGTGTCTGGCTCTCTACGAATCTAACGTGGAACTCACCACTGTAACGCTGTCATTAAAATAGCAATGCAACGTGCAGCTATTATCAGAAACTGTTTCACTTCTAGGGATGTCCCAACTTTACTGTGGGCCTTTAAAGTATATGTTCGTCCGCTTGTTGAATACGCCAGCCCCGTTTGGTCCCCGTCACTTCGAGGAGACATTCTGAGGTTAGAAAGAGTGCAGCGAGTGTTTACCAAACTTCTCCCAGGGTTCCGAAATATACCATATGCAGCCAGACTGAATAAATTGAAAATTGATTCTTTGGAACTATGCCGGGTAAAAGCCGACCTGTCATTCACATATTGTCTGTTGCATGGTCTCCTGGATTATGATCCTCTTTTTTCTTTGATGTTAATAGAGAAAGGTGGACCAGGGGTCACTCCCTGAAATTGGTTAAGAAACCCTTCAGATTAAACTGCAGAAAATACTTTTTTGTAAATCGGGTCATTAATGTTTGGAATGCTTTACCTGATGATGTTGTCACGGCACCCTCTATAAATTGTTTTAAATTCAGACTAAATAAGTGTAACCTACTACCATACATATCAGACTATTCCTAATGTTATTTTTGCTATATTGTTGTTATCACTTAATGTTGGTAAGATATAAGCGGTTTCTGGTAAAAGCCCTATCTTACCATTTTGCTAACTTACTCGGCAAATAAACTTTTTATTATTATTATAATCAAGTAATACTCCAAGTACGTTAGGCTTAGGTAGAATATGATTTTCAAGTCATCTATCACACACACAAAAAAGGGCTAATATCACTTCGTCGTTAAACATTAATTTTGCTCTATCGCGCATATGATGCTGTATTACTCTTGCTAACATGAACGAGGTCTTAGTACAGAAAGTTGGGGGTGGGGGTTTGCATGACTTTACCCTTCGACTTTGAGGGTTCACTTTAACATTACGACAAATGTCCATATTTACATTCATTATCAAATTTCGAATACTTCACTGTACTCTGCAAATTTTCAAGTTTTTTTTATGGCGTTGTGCAGAAACTTCATCCAACGGCTTCTTCAGGCTTTTCGACGTTGTGGACCACTTCGGTTTACATCGTATCACAGGCAAACGATGCAAATCAAAGTGATCTACAACTTCAACAAGCCTGAAAGACAGCTGGATGAGGTTAATACATAACACCGTCAAAAAAAAGTGTCGAAAATTTGTAGAATACAGTGAAGTTAAAGTGGCACTATCACTGATTGAAAGCGAATTCTGACAACATCTAGCGCTGTGTAGTACCATCTAGCGTTTGCTAGCACCAAGCGATGGAATGCATAACGGCATTTCTTTTAACGAAACAAATAAGCCACGACATCCTTAATTATTGAGTGGAAATTTGGTTCATCCTCGTGCACCTGCGAGCAAGATATAAAGGTTAACAATATCAATGTCGCTAGATGGCACCACGGTATTTTCGTTCGCATTTTAATCGGTGATAGTGCCACTTTAAGCTTATTCGAAATTTGAGATTGTATGTAAATAAGGACATTTACCGTAATCTTACGATGACAGTGAACTGAATTTAGTCCCCTAGTGGAAAACATGCCATAAAAGTTGGCCAGTTGTTGTAATTAGAGTCAAAAACGTAAAATAATTAATTGGAGAACCTTTTTTAAGGGTAAAGAAGGGGAAGGTAATTACCCCTTCCCCGAGAACCAACCAACAGCGCTTCTTTTCTCTAAAAACGGAAATCATCGCGCTCATATCATCTCGTTATTCTAATTAAATTGATCAGTATATTTGCAGTAAAGGCGTAACTTGGTTGGGAAAGTTACGCAAAAAGCAAAAGCCGCCGTACGTCGAACCCGATCAATTCAACCCCGGCATATCGACGACGAGCAACCACGCCTCTTGATATTGATCCATTGAGGTGCTAGCCTTTTCTACCTGCTGCACAACCGCAGCATCCCTGCTTTGCCCTTTCGGAATCAACAGCTACGATCGACCAGAATAGGCAAAAATTCCCCCACAACGCCCGTAGTTAAAAAAAAAAATACAAGCATGGTCGGGCACTAAATCACCAATGATAACAGTAACACGGCATGGCGCATTTAGCTACCAAAAACCTCTTTCAATTTACCTCAGAATGATAATATTACCATTCATTGCGTGTTCTCAAGCTCTAACATCTCACATCAAAGCTCGGGAGGGTGCAAACGTTGATGGGGGTAAAGCAGAAGTAGATGGGGACGACTTCTCGTCAACAGGGACCACCACGAAGCGACGGTAACCAGCAAGACCAAAGTTTGAAGCAATAAGCACGAATCATATGGCCACAAAAAGCGTTGCCAAATTAGTTTCCGAATTTCACGCATGTATTTTTTACTTTTACTTATGGTGGCGCTGTAGTTACGATTTCGGGTTTCGTTGCACGATTCTGTAGAAACCGGTATTGTTCACAACTCTCGCAACATAAACACAAAATAGTCAGCATATGGCGCCACCTTTTGACAGAACTTTAAAGTTCTACCCAGCATTAGTATTGTATTGAAATAGCATCTCTTTTTATCATCACGAGATGGCAGGTGTAACCGTACCAGAGAGCAGCAGCTGCTATGGAGGGATGTTCGACAACTTAATTAATTAATTAAACCAAGGAGGGTAGTAAGCCACATCAGTAACAACAAGAATAAACATACAAAATTTAATCCCAACACCGTATAGCTACATACAGGAGTGGTACGTGTA
>JAHWFP010245526.1:0-15018 GCA_023313725.1 Lithobius niger | reverse complement strand
GGGGGGGGCTCCAAGTGATAGAAGGGCCGTCGTGAGGCTGAACCTCTCCCGGGAGAAATTGGTCCTGGAACGTGTTGTAGCCGTACAATAGTTGTGCAAGGAGGCCATTAACGTATTGGGTAGCACCAGCCCATCTTTTACGTTTAGTGTGGGCTATTACGTGGTTTCCGAAATCAATTATGGCGGTTTGGAAGAGGGCCCAGTCTTCTTCTTCTTCGTCTTGGTGTTGGTGCTCCATGCTAATTTCGAATGAATAGCTAGCAAGGAGTGGGCTCGTGGGATCACGTGGAATGGCGCAATTGAATTAAATTTATTATTTCAATTAATCAATCGGTCAGCTGATAGCAATTATTGAATTTAACAATTCCAAGCTTAATTTCAAGTTGAACTCAACTGATTGTTACCGCGTTAGTCACATTTGACACGCGTTGTTACCGATATTTGACAACCGATTTTGACGATTAAGATTTTGAAGTAAAAATCTTTCTTAGCTAATGATAATAGTAACCGCTGGTTAATGGTTACAATTTTTCAAGTGAATTTTTGTGCATCATGCACTTAGTTTTTTTCCTTGACTGTTTTTGCACTGATTGATTGTGATTGTATTTTAAATGTTGAAAAATCGTTTTTGCTTCTGCATAACTTTCGTGAAAATGTTCAAGTAATTAAGTTTGCGTAGCGGGTTTTTACGGGAATAATGTCTGAATTTTGACGCTCAAAGATTTCCCAGACCTTACAAAAACGTTACTCTAACCGGTAAGTAATGTCACCCTGCTGGAACAGTCAAACGATTAAATTATTAGCAGATAAAAAGCTTAAACGTCCCCATAGCATCCTTATTGTTAATTTGTTGTTAATGCGCGCCTTCTTGGTATTATTTTTGAATAATTTCTGAGAACTTTGATTATTGTATGAATTAATGACTTAGCTTAATGAATAATTTTCGCTTACCTTAAGCCATTAAGCCAAGTTGTCGAAGCGCCATTAAGCCTCAATCCCCCCCCCCCCCCACTTACCTTAACGAAGCGAGGGCGCTTCTTTTCGAGGGCGGGCCCTCTGCAACGACGGTTTCCACAGCTTCCTCGTACTCCTTAAGCTAGGGCCTTAGTGGGCCTCTTTACCTTGATGCTATGGCTCCATGCTATCTATTCTGTATACTCTGTATCTTTATTGATGTATTCCAGTAATGCTATGTACTTTGATGTATGGTCCAGTCCCTGGAGATCCGTGGTCTGGATGGCTCTGGCCTTGCCTGCCCCTAGGGGTAGCTGCTAGCAGAGATGGATCATGGGATACCAGGATATAGTACAGGAAGTACCTTGCACCACCAGCGGCAGGTACTGGCGGCAGCTCTAGGTACTTAAGGCCTTGCAGCCCCTTGCAGCCTCACTCTGGGAGCTAGTCCCTAACCAGCTAAGAACTCTTCCTGAAGTGTGCCACTCTGCTAGTAGCCCTGATCAGAGCATCCTTGAACCATTGGACAACATCTCCTGAGGACAGACCGCGTGGCCCTGGAATAAACCCTGAATTTACCATCCTTCTGGCGTTCTTCCTTGTACCGGGCATAGCGGGGTTGCACTTCCTTTGTTCCCATTGTCTAATGATCGATTGGATTCTTTTTGTCGATTTCCCAAATGAATTTCTTCTAGGCATCACGATTTATTTTTTATTTATCACTTTGTTTTCACGATCGCACGAACGAAGTGAAAATTGCCTGTGAAACTAAGATGGCGGCGCGAAGCGCGCGTCAGCCAATCAGAGCGTGGGGATCGCTCTTAGCCAATAGAAAAGCAGTAAAACTCGGGGCCCACGAAACTACCCACGATTCCGGCCTTCAGGAAACCTGATACGGTGACGTCACAAGAGCATCAGAAAAGCTGGTAGCAGCTGCTTTAGAAAGAGGAAACTTTCACAATTTCAATGGTACCAAACATGGCGGCCTCCGTGAACGCAAACGATCGAAACAACGACGTTGAAAACGCGCTAGTACGCGAATTTTAGGACCATCAAAATCGCAAAAACTACGACATAGGTACATAAAATAATATATTTAGAGCATTTACGAGTGGAGAGATAAATTGGGTTAAAATTTTAGAAGTTTAATGTCAAAAACACCTAAAGATGCATTAGGCAGACAATCGATATTTTTTACGTTTTTTATCATTTTTCGAATTTTCTCTGGCAGGATACCCCCTTAATCTGTGCATGGCAAATTTCACTGAAATACTCTAATTTCGGCTGCGATTTTCCGACATACCTAGCCAGTATGGTCAAGCATAGGAAGTGGCAAGGCGTTGCCTCGGCACAGCCTTCAAACTAAATTACGAAATTAGCTATAACATATAAAATACACAGAAAAAAAATAGTAGTAAAATTACTACAACAAGTAATTCTGACAGTTAACTATATTTAGTCAGAAATTGCGCCAACACAATCACCAGTGGAACAAGTGAAACGAAAACTGTTTCAAATTGAACAAGGTTATTTAATTATCCCCCAGTTGATGACTACAGTTATTTGCCAAATAACCGAAATTCAAGCTTACCTCCAACTTGGAGCAGAAAGTTCGAAGCTGCAGGGAAAATTTAAGCATAACAAAGTGGAGAGGTAGGCCATAGCCATGACCCTCATTACCAGTTGATATGTACTTGGACTTACATATTATTGGGTTGCTCAAAGCAACTTACCCTAACTAAAAGGAAGGGCACAAACACTCGTGTTGACATGTAGTAACTGGTTGCTTTATTATAAGCTAGGCACATACATTTATAACTTACGCTAAGTCACATGGCTTGTTACTATTGGTTAGCAATAACAGATATGTGCAAGATGCACCCTGTACCAACGAATCGGAGCAATGATGTTTAACACCATGAAATAGCAAAGGATGACAGCAATAAATAACATGTGAATACTGTGTGCACGGAAGGTGCACACAACAAAAAATCTACGAAATGACCAATATCTTTAATAACTGCCGTGTTCAGGTTATGTTTGCGTAGTCCAGGTTTCTTTTTTTGCGCGATGGCTCTTTGATAAAAACAATATGAATCTTCCCCCTTGGGGCATCGGTGATGATAGTGTTTAGTGTCTGTAGACATGCAGTGATGTAGTCCAGTAAAAACATCACTTCCCAATGCGCTCCAAGTTCCTGTGTTCTTAGTAATATCATTCTTGTGGTACGACTGTAGCTTACTAATTGTTTTGACTGTCAAGTTGCGCAGGGCAGTGCCCATCCTCTTAGCCAATTGGTTGACACATTCTTTTTTGGCAATTTTCACTTTTGGGCTATACACTTGACGATCTTCAAGAAGGCGGAAGGTTTCTGAATCCCCATCGAGATTATGTTAGTGTTGCGAAAGTTATATTTTTCTACACTGCTACTCCTTATCTTTTCTGCCGCTTTACCCTTCATGGCACGTGACGATACTTCATAGTTCATTTGTCAATTCTACTGATGCTGTAAAAGCCAAATGGCAAGGTCTTCACTCTATTCTTTCAGCTTCTTTCGCTGTTGAGTGCACGTCCTACAGAAACTCTGTCATTAGTTCAATTAATACACCTATTCCATAGTTAGATGTAAAACCTAGTTTGTGCTATGTACCGTCATAAATCACAGAGAATGGTGGCCCCTTCTTTATTTTATTGTTTAAAATCATGCTGTTTCGTCTAACTTCTTCTGTTGCTTGGTTTAAATTTATTTCGAGTGCTTCCAAACTGGCATTGGTACAATCTTTGGAATGTGCTGTAAAGAATCCTGCGGGAAAAAATTGGCAAGCCTGACTTCATGCTTAATTTTTACAATCATGCGTACCCTGTTCACATTTCCATTGCAACAAGTATCATCCTTTTGTGTACGTCATACTCTCCATCTTTATTTCTCGTTGAAGATTTGCTTAGTCCCACAACTTCATCAAACACGGTCCACTTAGCTTCCAGTTTGTATATGAGACCGTATGGGGTGACATCAAGCCTTGATCTAACATAATGGCAAAAAACGCTAAAACAATTTTGTACAAGTCCGTCCAATACGACACATTATATATTATATATATATAAATTCCTTGGGGAAATCGTCATCTGTTTCTACTGTTGCTTTCTCGTAAGATGTATTTTTTTGTTGTTGCGGTGGACGTAAGCACGTTGTGTTGATGCCAACTTATCAGCGTTGTTAGTAATATTATGCCTAGCAGACGAGGTATTTGGTATCGCATTTGGTAATGCTGACCTTGGAGTAGGTAACTGAAAAGCTTTACCCTTTATTCTGGCCAATTCTTGGGGCTTATTTATGTATATTTCTTTTAATATTTTCCAAAAAATTTTGCTTGGTGGCATCGATTCTGAAGCATCATCACTGTCCGACTTCTGGTACAGGTTTCCAATGCTTTTTCGTGTTTCACTGCCTTTTTTCCAAAGCCTCTTAATTTTATTTTCAATTGACTTATTTCAACCTATGAAATAACTGAAAAATAAAAGCAAACGAAATCTGGCTCACTGAACGCACACAGAGAAATTTCTGCAATATTTCCAGGTTGGCGGAATGAGACGTGTTCAACCTTGGTTCAACTCTTAAATCTGTCGACATCGGAAAGCGGGAGCCAACCAATGCACGTGAAAGTGGTCACGTGAACAGTCTTGATGCGTCAGCCAATTGAAATTCACTTTGCATTCCGATTTCGTATGACTTTGTTGCATTCCTGCGGCCGTTTGAAACGCTGCACGGGATTTGTCAAGTGCTTGCCAGAAAGTGCAATTCTTTCTCTTTCATCCAAAATACACCGCACGATGATCTAAAAATTATAAGCGGATCTAGGTTGCATTAAGTTAGTGCTTATTTAGAGTCTTAGGAATAATTTTAATAGAAATGATAAAGTGCTATAGACAAGAATTACGAAAAAATTTATTTCACAATGAATGAGTTCGAATTTTGGAAAATCGACTAAGATGGACACTACACAGGGAAATTACCATTTTTTATTTCTTCGGATATGGAATGAGTTCTTGAGGGACAGCCGAAAAATTTGCTAAAGCATCATTCACTGACAGGTGATTAAGAAAAAATGTGGCCCATTGTGCTCCTATACCTGGGACTTGGCCCATTTGGTTTAAAATTAAGGGATAGCTGGTTTAGTGACAAACAATACATTTTCATAACTTTTAACAATGCAAAAAAAATTTGATTGTGCTGAACATGCGCAGTAGGTTTATCTTCATCACAACATGTGCATTCCACTATATACTCCTCTCACTACACGTTTGTCAACTGGAACGTCTTTAAAACGAAGCAGTACATCAGAATAATACTTCAAAGATCCTAGTTCTACACACTTTTCTCCAAAGTGAGTTGTTGGCAGTCGCAACATCTCTCGGTTTTGAGTTTGTTTACAGGCTTAGTATAAAAAGCACATTGGGATGGCCCCGATGTAAGACGCTTTCCTCTTTTCATAACATTATGATAGTCCCCTACCTGTACTTTGTAGTGTAGCTCTGAGTGGACTTATGGGTATTGGTTCCCACCACCCCCTCTTGTATGCAAAATCTTTGTTTCTGTGATTAAAAATCCGAAGGCAGCAGTAAGTAGTCTTTAGCTGGTCACCAGCATAAGCTTTCTAGTTGTAGCAATCCAGTGCTTTCCCACTTCCGACACTGTTCCAACATTGGCCAAAATCTTCTTATACGTGTCGGGGTTTAGAATTTCATCACACTTCCAAATATATTTTTCAATCCAACCAGTTACAGCATAGATAACTTCAATATATGTAACAGAAAAAGTGGCCTAATTTTGTAGCCACCACATCAGCATGCAAAGCAGAATGCTGTTTTTATTTTGGCGTGAGCAACATCAGATATTAAACGCATAGTACTGATGCCATTAAGGTAGCTTATCTTTAAAGTTTTATGTACGGCAGGTACCGGGACCACAACAGGCAGAATGGCGGCCGCTCCAAATCCTTCCACAACCGCAGCAGCTAGCTTGTTTTCACGAGCTTTAGCTTCACTCGCGATTTTTCTTTTGTGTCAACGAGAAATACACTTTCGTTGGTTCCTTTGAAACTTCTTTCGCTTTGTCAAGATTGCTATGACATCAGGAGACGACATCTTGTTGATTTGGTTTACGCGGTAAAATGCACGCTAGCAGCTCGTGGTCCTTCCCTCCGCCGCCCAAAGAATTATGGGTATGGTAAGGAAAAACGGTCCGGCTCAACATCTACGGCTATTTGATAAAGGTGTTTCAGTTTCGATATTGTGTTGTCGCCGTACAGCGGCGCATGAGTGAACTAAATCAGCAATGCGAACATAGTCCTAACGTAAATGTTTGGCAATTTATACAAGATTTAACTTTTCTCTTGATAGCATCGTCAGTTGACGGCCACCAGATTTTCGCTCGTGCTAAACCTTTCAATTTAACAATTCCAAGATGTGCACTGTGCAGATAGCGTAACATTTGTTTCCGTAAGGCTGTCTGTATGACGACTGTGAACCCCCAAAACAGTGTATCCGATTCTACTGAAATTTCCTGCGAATGAGATAGGGTTGTAATCTGGGTTGTAAATCTGGGTTCACTGGGCCAGCCATGGTGAACCTAGCGGTAAACCTTGCAAAGAACTGGGTCTTTACGACTCTCAGCAACCAGATTTTCGTTGTGAACTGGAAGGTTCAAAATCGCGAGTGAAGTTAAAGCTCGTGATTGTCTGCCTCCTCAAACTCATCAACGTTGGGGAGGGGGAGTCGCCACAATGCATCAGCCGCCACATTATCTTTTCCCGAAATGTGCTGAAACTCGTATACCCGTTCAACAGGATGCCCAACGCTGAACTCTAGCTGCTGCCATTTGAGTTATTAGAGCTTTTTGGTCCGACTGTAGTATGAACTTTTACCCATAAGCATACTCGTGGAAACGTTTTACACCCCCATGCCACAGAAAGTGCTTCCCGATCAAAATGGCTGTACACTTGCTCCGCTTTTGTAAGCTTGCCAGGCAAATGCAATAGGCCTAGACTCGCCATTAGGCATAATATGCATAAGGCTCGAGCCTGTGCCGTAAAGAGAGGCGTCATAAACTAGTTTAGGCTTTAACTTGGGATTGTAATGAACTAGAACATTAAGGTTAACAAAAAGATCTTTCACTTTTTCCACAGCTTGGTCGCACTCTTTCCCCCAAACCCTTTTGACTTTTGGGCTAACAGCCGAGTTACTGGAGCTAGAATGTGGGCCAAATTGGGAAGGTACTTAGAAAAATGGGCTTACAAACCCAAGAAAACTTTGTAGCTTCTGAATGTTTGTTGGATTAGGAGCTTTGGTAATAGCTTCTATAACCTCTGACAATGTATGCAAGCCTTCAGCGTTAATCATGTATCCCAAATATTTAAGTTCGGGACGCAACAGCTTAAACTTATCGATATAAGCTGTTGCGTACCGAACTTAAATATTTGAGATACATGATTAACGCTGAAGGCTTGCATACATTGCCAGAGGTTATAGAAGCTGCATCTTGTAAAGCTGGTTTAACGACTCGTGCTTTTCACCTTTACCACTTAATAAAATGGCAAACATTTCGGAATTTCGCTACTAATCTTTGTCATTACTCGCCGAAAAATTCCTGGACTTAATGCTAGGCCTAATGGTACTCTGAGCCTTCCGAAAAGTCCTAGTGGTGTGTTTATTGTTAATACAGCTTGAGAATATGGGTGTAGCTCAATTTGCAGAAATGCTTCCTTAAGATCGATAAGGCTAAAGGTGTCTCTTCCCGCCAATTCATTAAAAAGTTCGACCGCTGTGGGGAACAGGGTAGTGGTCCACATCAAGTAGGGGGTTCACAGTAGTTTTATAGTCGCCAATAATGCGAATTTTGCTGTTAACTTTATGAACCAACACAATCGGAGTTGTCTACTCAGATGTTTCCACAAGTTCCAGGATTCCCAGGCCCACTAAGTGCCTGATTTCGTTCCTTTAAAGCCACTGGGAACAGGGCGACGCATCTGTATACTGGTTTTGCATCAGCCTTAAGCTGAATTTTGGCCTTGTGGTTTTTAAACTTCCCAAAACCAGGGCCAAAAGCTCTGGAAAGCCATCTTCTATTTTCTTTAGTATTAACTGTTGGATGGTTAATTTTAACCTTTTTGACACTTTTAACCTTGGTTTGAAGGTCGTAATAAGAATCGTAATTAATTCGAAAAATAGATCACCAATCCTTACCTAACAAAGCTGGCTAAAAAGGCTTTGAGGTCATTGTAATGATTGTATCCAAATACTCGGTATGACTGTTTAAAGTGACTTTTAAGTTAACAGTACACATGGCCTTCTCCTCCCCTTCTGTGAATGGAGTAGGGACTAATTTGAAGTGGCCACTGGGATCACTGTTCCATCTGCACGGGAATCTAGTTCCATTTGTAGTTCAACTCCGTTGAGAATGCGTTTATTCTTACCTTTCCACTTTATAGTACTGGTGGTGAAGACAAGCCAACGCGTTACATTAGACACAGCCCTTGAACAAATTAAGCATCGTTAACGCAATTGCCTGCTCCTGTTCTAGCAATCAAGGCACTAATTTTAACTATAATTAATTAGCACTACACTCAGTTTCACCATTCAAGCAACTCATTTGAAAATTATAAGTTTACAGATAATCCCCAACCTGGGCACTAATTCTAATGTCAAATAAAAAACTTGCCGCAAATTCGGAGCACAGAAGTTGCAGTTGCAGAGAAATTATCTCAACTCAAAAATTTAATTTAATTAAACTACGCACGTGCTCGTCGCCTTTCTGTAATGTACTTGACTTGGACATATTGTGGGTTCTACCTAGCTTAAACAAAAGGCGTGAAACAACTTGTTCGTAGGCTTAGCATTTGTGGACAACTTTTAATTCTTGCAAGGGTTTATAAAACATTTACAAGTCATGTGACCAGCAGCGTTACATGTCATTATGGCAGCATCAATACGTCAGCATTACAGCTGGTATGGCACTCCTACAGGCTATGTGAGAAAGTTAAGCTGGGTTAGGGTTTACAAGTAGAACCTAATCATTGTCGTGCCACAAGTGACGACACGACAGTTGACATCGACGATGTTTCCAAACGAAGTCTTGTCTGAATCGGAGCGTAAATTTAAACTTTCTAATTGGTCACCTCCACCTGCATTCCCACCATCATCTTTCAGGTTATTGGCATTGTTGGCAAGCTTTAATTCTAAGCCTATCATTGCACTCCATTTTCCAGCGCCCGAGTTGGTGCGTTCACTCGGCTGCTATTAAGCATCTCCACAAACCACAGTAGGCAACTTTGGTATCCACAAATCCAATTTCAGCAAACTCTTGGCTTCCATTTGTTTTACTTTCTCAATTCGTGCTTTTCGTTTTTTGAAAACCACTGGCACTGCGAGTACTCTCACGTATTCGCTTCAGGGAACGAGACATTTCTTCTAAACGAATGCATGAAGGGTTAATCTCGGTTAGCACAACTGAACTACACCTCGATATTTTACAAATCGAAAAAACCTACCCAAACTCATCAAATTCGACTGAATTCAACTGACCTAATCTAGTCTAAGCTAACCCAACCAAACTACAACAATAATACACAATTACTATTTGTGGGGGTGGACTGGTAAGTAGCGAGATATGGTTTTCAGTGTTGCTAACATATGTTTGCCTGCGTGAAAGGCTCACCGGCAATACAGAGCTGGTGTTGCCAGCAATTGGTACAGTTGTTTCAGGGGTGTTGCGAACTGAATGATCTCCGCGCAACAAAAAGTAATAAAATATTATACCGCTATGGCTTAGTTTACGTTTTGTGCAGAATAAGAAAAGAAAAGCAAGCAAGGAAATAGAAAACAATAAAGCCAAGAACAGATACATTTTCGATAATTAAAAAAAAAAATTTTTTTGGTGGGAGAAATTGTGGGAGCCCGGGGAGGCCCTTACCAAAACCCTGGCCTGGACTAAAATGTAGCTCAAGTTTTATTTTGGGTATTCTGCCTTGCCCTTTTATCTGCGGGTCCACACCGCTTAAAAATTTTGTTTAATTTAAAGATAAAGAAATATTAGCTTACATATATTTCTGGAAAACAAAATGGTAGGCCTAGGACAGCAACTTATGCAAGTGCAGCTGCATACCTGGAGATTTTAAAAACCTCAGGAGGGTAAGATTTTCCTCCTTCTTTGTCGATCCTACTTTCCTCCTCTCGACGCTTCTTGATGGCAGCTGTACTGTACAGCGGGCTTTTTTCAGGATTTGTGAGCTGTGTTTTAGGTTTTGCTTTAACCGGTTTGGTCCTTTTTTAGCACTAAAAGCCAAGGATCTGGCTCCAACCTTCAGCTTTGCCTTCTTAATTTTTTTCAGTATCTCATACCTTCCTCCATTGAATTGAGCAATTGCAGTGGCTATTCCAAAATTAATTCGATTCTTAGGGTATTTCCCCCAAAATTACCGAATTTAGTAACTTGTTGGCATTTTGGGTGTTGCCGTCTAAGCACCAGGTAAGTAGGCTTTCAGAGCCCAGTCGCTGGTGAACTTTGATAACTTTGTCAGCAATTTCTTTCATAACTGCTGTGTTCAGGTTATCTTTGCGGAGTCCAGGTTTCTTTCTTTGCACGATGGCTCTTTGATAAAAAGATGAATCTTCCCCCTTGAGGCATCGGTGATGATAGTGTTTAGTGTCTGTAGACACGCAGTGATGTAGTCCAGCAAAAACATCACTTCTCAAGACAAGAAATAAAAGTCAACCCCTGACTGGCAATGAAAGAACCACGGTAGACATCCAGCAAACAGTAAAATTTTCAGCAGTTTATTCCTGCCTTGATCACCTATCGAATGAATACACAATGAGATGATGCTCCCCATAAAACATAAAAAAGCTTATCCAACTTGTACGTACTACACACATTCTCAGAAAAAACAACAAACACAAAAAACATAAAAACAAAAGCTGCACCAAACGTGGCAGTCATCACGTCTCCATCTTGAGCAGTGTCATAAAATCTACAGTTGTATCATGGGAAATGTTTTAGAGATTTTGTACCATTTTTCCATGTTGGGGAAATGATAAATTGTGTTGAGAATTCGACATTGGTTTGCTGTGATGGTATACGCTTCAAGATTTACCCTGATTTTATCAATCTGCTCAAAATAAACGATTTGAGTACTGCTAACACCAACCACGTGATGCCCTTCATTAATATGAACTTATCCCAAGCAAAGTCCAAAAGAAGCAACATTAGCATTACGCACTTCAGAAAACTGGTATGTTTTCTTTTTATGAGAACAGTTCACGTTCATATCTCGCTCATTACTTCGAACTTTTATTTCGAATTGTTTCCTTCCTTGTTCTCACTACCGAGCGGTCCCCAATTAACTGGAATCCCTCTACGTGTGACTTTCTCAGTGTGTTCCCACAATAAAGCGTTTGTACGGTGTTATAGGCTCTGGAGTGCACAACGTGGTGCTTAGATGGAACAGTGGAGCCTTGGCCTCTATGCTGAGGCCTCGGAGCCACCTTTGGCCATTCGTCGGCGACAGCTTGCCATTCAGTATGCTGTGCGTTTGCGTGCTGTGCAAACCAGTCCTGCTTGGTCCATGGTTTTTGGGCCAGACTTGCGAGTCGGTAGACGCAGGGTGGGTAAGGGTGATTTCCGCGATAGGCTCCAGCAGTCCTGTCAGGAGATAGCCTTTGAAATGCCCTGCGTCTTGAGGCTTGGGGGAATGCCAGTTGCCCCTTGGCTTGTCCCAGGTGGCAGTTTCATTTTTTCTCTGGCGTCCCTCCCGAAGGGTTCCACCCTACCAGCAAGGTACTTACAGGAGTTCCGGCAGCTGAGTTCTCAGTACGCCGGTTATCTGCGCCTGTTTACTGATGGGTCGAAGTCCGACGTTGGCGTGGCGTGTGCTTGTGTGTGTAAGGGTGTAACGATTGCCCATCGCCTTCCATCAGGCTATTCTGTGTTCTCTGCAGAGCTTTTGGCTCTTGGTTTGGCGGTGGAATGGATCCTTGACCTTCAGGGCACGCATTTCATTGTCTTTAGTGATTCCATGAGTGCCCTGGAGTCCTTGGCGAATTACAATCCTCGGAACCCCTTGACACAACGTGTCCAAGCTTTGCTTTCTCGCTTGCCTGGCCAGCGGAAAACCGTGCTTTTCTGCTGGATCCCGGGCCATGTTGGGATAGCAGGGAATGAACAAGCTGATTCTGCTGCGAAAGGGGCCCTTTCTGGTCCGCTCGGTAGGGATCTCAGCCTTGTTCCCTCAGATGCCTTTCCAACTCTGCGTCTGAGGTTACACGCTTTTTGGCAAACCTTGTGGGACAGACAGGACGGTAATAAGTTACGGGCCATTAAAGGCACTGTCGAGGAGTGGCACTCGGCGTGTCGCCGCAGTCGCCGTGAGGAGGTTGTGTTGGCCCGTTTGCGAATTGGTCACACCCGACTTACTCACTGTTTCCTTTTGCGGGGGGTTGACCCTCCTGAATGTTCTTGGTGTCGACGGCCACTTACGGTCCGGCACCTACTTGTTGATTGTCGCCATCTTGATGGTGTTCGTCTTCGGTTCCATCTTCCGCATGACATTGCGCGTCAGTTGGGCGATAAGTCTGTCCTCCTGTCCGGTGTTTTTCAATTTTTGCAGGAGGTACAGATGTATGACAAGATTTAGATTAGGGGTTTGAATAACATCTCTGTAATGTGTGGTGCAGTGGCAACCCGGACCACTGCACTGTGACTGAGGTTGGCGCTAATGACCAAGCTGTCGACGCGCCATTAAGCCTCATTCCCCCCCCCCTTGGCCACACTTTAAACTTCTTGCCATTCTACTCAACCTGCCAGTCCCTAACGTGTTCAATGAGGTTTGTTTTAGCTCGAGAGCAAAAGACCCTTAACAAATGACAAGATGATGATGGTAGAGAAGGGGAGAGACTTAGAGCACATTCCGTAATAGTCCAAAGTAATTTTAATGACATGACTTGAAGTTCGCTAAATTCGTTATTTTAAAAATCAATTTAGCTAAATAAAACAAATTTATCAACGAACATTATTTTTCATCATTGAAGGTATTTTCTTCACTGTGTAAAAAACTTAATAACCCTTTAAACGACTGTGTGATTTAAAAACAACATTTCCGTGATGAGGCAAAAATGAGCTTTGTGAGGGGGCCCGAGCAAAGCGAGCAGCAACAGCCCAGTTATGATTTAAAAACTTGAATTATTCTATGAAATATCGAGTAGTTGTTCTGGTCACGAATAGTTAACCCATGAAGTCATGGCCAACAAAAAAAGTGATGGCTACAAGACAAGCAAAAACGTTAAGTCCCTATGTGCACCACGAGTTTAGCTAGTTTAGTATCTTGAATAGCACATAATGGGGAAATGACATTACCCATAATACCTACAGGTAATACGGCCGACTGGTCAATGTTAGTTTAATGAAAAAGTATTTTTTTTTTGTCTGCTTGCTGTTCAACATGTGAAACGAAGATATAAAGACACCAGAGATTACACAAAACTGCTTTATCAAAAAATCTCATAATATAAATACTTTTAACCAGAACGAAAACTTGAGACTAAAAAATTTCTATTAATTTTTACAAAAAAAAAATGAAATATTGCGTGCACGCAATCACGCTGAAAATTTTAGTAAATGTTGGGTAAATTACAATTGAAAGCTGAACACACTATATTTGACATTTTCATTTGTGGCTTCTGTAGTATATGCGTCTGCAAGCTGTGCAGGTTGTGCCCGTCTCCTAAAACATATTGAAATTTTATTAATTTATTGCAAACCCTTGAAAGTTAATGCCAACAATTAAATCATTAACACTATCTTAGTACAAACGATAAACGAATAGGATGTGTACCACTTTAGCAAATTAAATAACCCATAGGTCATTGATTTAGCATCCATCTTCGATTTAGCAAAATGGTTAAATCTATTAACTACTTAAGACTTGCTTAGATACTAGAAAGCAACTATTAGATGCCAAATTGAAAAAAAATAAGGACTTGTACTGTGAGGATTTCAAGCATTGGACGACCCTGTTACAAAAGCTGGGTATTTGTTATAAATCAGACCAAAAAAAGTGACAATAATACATATTTCCCTACTTGCACTCATTCTCCCACCTAGCCTTCGCATGGTGAAGATGGTTTTCATATGTAATCTTACTTTGCGACTGGACGTCGTTAGGTAGCAAAAGGTGCCCCCTGACAAGGCACGAACTAGCAACCACCCTAAAACCAATACAACATTCTTAATTTTTAGAACTGTTTTTTGCTCCTTGTTCACAAAGATGACACATATAAAATGTTAAAACATTATAAAAAAAATGGGACCAGCCCCACAAGCAAGTTATCTGGGGCATCCATGTTGGAAATTGTGTGTGGGTTTTAAGGTTGTTGTGAGTTCGTGCCTTGTCAGGGGGTACCTTTTGCTACCTAAGGAAGATGGTTTATCACCGCAGTCTCAATTTTTTTCTCACTAGCATCTTTATAGTTGGGATGTTCTTTTCCAATGTAGCTGAAATAAATTGTTTGGACAAGACTTCGCATTCGTGAAAATTAAGCACCAACACACTTTAATGGCTACAGATAAACCCTGACCTCTACAAGTTATTGGTGAAAACTAAGTTCTAAACCACCCATTAGAGGTGCACCGAATATTCTGTAGCTACCAAATGAAATAAATCGTTAAACAGGCCGCTCCCTCCTAACACGCATAACATTAAATAATGTTTAATTTCATAAATGGCCTTAAATACTTTCTCAACTTATCAAGACCTCGCTGCCTTCCAATAAAACAATATAGGTTGTTAATTTTAAAATTTCAACAAATTGTAAGCTTTTTACAGTTCTTTGGAGTTTATTTTATTGAACACTTGAAAACCTCGAGCTACAGTTGAAAAATTTACACATTCCTACGACAAAACGGCCATTACTAGACTATTTAACAAACCTACTTTTTTTTGTAAGAGAGCAGCAATTTTTTTTAATGGTCTTCGAATTTTTGGTCTGTTTGTTATTGTTCAAGACTTTTTTTTT
>JAHWFP010245525.1:0-16524 GCA_023313725.1 Lithobius niger | reverse complement strand
CTTGTGTTGTTGGTTTTTTTTTCGTGTTGTTTTTTCCTGTAGGCTAGGTTAAGTTAGTTGCCTTGGGTCGAATTTCACCAGGCAGGCGAAGGAAGTTTCACGAGGAAACTTATGTTAGGCAGACTCTAACTAAATGGCAAATTGGTGAGGTTCCCTACTAGTAGTTTTTAAGCTCCCTTAAGTGCATTTTTATTTATTTTTTTTTTTTTAGTTTCCTTCGAGTTTTTACATTTTAATTGATTTTTAAAGTTTTTATTTGACTTCGGCGGCATTTTAGCCGTAACTTTTTATTGTTTGAGAACGTAGTGGGGGTTGCTTCGAAAAGTCGTAAATTGTGTCTATTATGTTCAAAAGTACTGGCTTTTCACTTTCGATCGTTATTAGGTTTACAGATGAAAATAGGAAAGTAAGGAGAGGTACAACGATCAAACTGGACAGCCAGTACAGGTCATGTAAAATACACAACAATTTGCCACTTTTCGAAGTAATCCCCGCGTCGTTATCTAGCAATAATGGCATAAGAAGCCAAAGTCATAAACACTTTAAAATCCATAAAAGCGTAAAACCTTAAAGCACAAGACTAAAAATAATAAATAAAAATGGACCCAAGGGCTAGCGGGCACTAACAGGCAAGACGTCAGGTAGTTTTTAAGCTGCCTTAGGTGCATTTTTTATTTTCAATGTTTTACTTCGATTTTTTTTTTACGTCTTATTGATTTTATAGTGTTTACTTGACTCTGGCTTTTTAGCCGTAACTTTTTATTGCTTGATAACGAAGCAGAGGTTGCTTTGAAACGTCGGAAATTGTGTATTTTATGTGCATTGTACTGAGTTTCCAGTTTCGGTCGTTATTATGTTTACAAATTCATGATTTTTTTTGTGTGTTTTTATTCATTTTAATAACCGGAACTGATAACATAATATAAATTAAATAAACGCTGACAGTAAATTAATAAAGTTGTAACGCTGTGATGAAGGCCAACCAAACGCTCGGTTTACATGTTAGCCATAAGAAGAGCGCTGGTTTGACGTTAATATCGTTGAAGGTCGTCTACTTCACAAGCATAAACGGCGAAATTTGTTTGTTTTTCAAGGTCGTGTTGCAGGTTGACTGGTCATGCTAAGAGTAAGGAAGTTAGTAGTCACGTGTTTGTTAGTGCTAAATTTATTTTTTTATGCCGCTTCCCACACGATGTGTCACTAAGTACCAGAAGTTAAAGTTGTAGGTCTTTTGACGAGTTAGGACTGAGGGTGCGTTTAAGCAACGACTGGCCTCTGCTTTCTCGCTTCTCGCAGCCAGAATTTAGGGTGCGTTTATGCAACGACTCGCCCTTGCATTCGCGCAGCTAGATGCTAGAAATCATCTGAAATTTCAACATGGCGACGGTTTCAGCTCTGTCGACTGGCAACGAAAACAGTCCGTAATGTGACTTCAGAAGCGACTCGGCAAATTTCGTCAGGAGGAATTCTTTATCTTATTGTCACGGATTACAAGACTTTAAAGCATTTACTCAAACGACGTCGGATTTAGCTAGTCCAGGTAGCGTTGCTTGCCATGGCAACTACAACTTTGCCATCGCGATTAAATTCTAGTTGCGAGAATGATTTAGCTTATTTAAAATAGTCTCGACATCGTGTTGCATGGATAAATAGGCCTATATACTCTTGAACCCAACTCTGTTAGTTGCAAGTTAAGAAATTAAAACGTCAGGTAAAAAAAAAAAACTCAGGTTAAAGCTGAAAATCAGGCCTATGAGTCTCGACACCGTGTTGCATAAATGAATAGCCCTACTGCCAAACCCAATTCTCCGTTAGCTGCTACTTGCGAAATCAAAACGGCAGGTAAAAATTAGGCCGAAAAGCTGACAAGTACGCCTAAAACCTAAAACTAGGCCTAAAAGCTAACATATTTTTACCCGGCAATTGTGATGGTTACTGCTTTTAGATTACACATCGCTGTTGCAGTACGTGATAAAGGACAACGTTTTTGAAAATGGCGGAAGTGTACAGAACACCGGTTGCGACTCGGTAGTCGCTGCAGCTGCTTGTTGTTTTATTGCACCGCCAAGGATTTCATATAGTGCACAATGAAGACTACAACACCTTTAAGGAATTAAAAGTACAAAATTGGATTACGCGAAAGTGGGAATTTACAAGAGGTTGCAACCTTTTAAGTTGAGCAATAATTAAGAACTTTTAAATTGAATTCCGATTGCCTCTCGGTTATTGGAAAACATATTTTCCAATCGTCATTGAATTACTATACCCAGCGTGGGCTGTGCACGCGCAGGCGTCTCCGGCTTCTTCGTTGTGGCCCCCGGAATGGAATTAAATAAATTCGTAGTGCTTGTTATGCAAATTAGTTAAACTGGTTGGGTAGCTCTGTGGTCGATATACCTCTAATATGTGAATTTTGTGCAAATATCGCCGCTTTTGTTGTCCTTGTTCGTGCATTCTTAAATGAAGAATTGAATCACTTAACAGGAGCTTATAAAAGAGTTGGGAACAAGGAGTGTCTGGCAATTGGTGGCTGTGTTCCAGCATGCATGGGATTTGGATTCCAACTCGGCGATTTTTTGTAGCGCTAAATTTATCCATCGTACGCGAGCATGAGAGAAATCGGGATATTTTAGTGTTCTGTACAGCCGAAAGGTTCGCCCGTCGCCTTTTTTAACAGTAGTCAAGTGGACTTTAAAAAATCCGTTTCTGTGTACGATTGGGGTCCACCCGGTGCCATAATGGATGTGCGTCGAGCTGATAACGTATTTCAAGTGTTGACACGTGTTGCCACCAACCGAAAGGGGTCCACTGTGTATACATGCGCAGTTGCATACATTCTTTTCTTGTTGCATTTTCTGCAATTAAAATTCGTCACTTGCGCAACGCACGTAGGCCTGCACCAGGAAGCTGGCAGCCCCTTCCGTTCCACGCGCGCTCGTCGACACGTGGATAGTTAGTTAAAGTCGACTTGTCAAGGTCCAAAATAAACCCAAGTGTCTCGTCCTAACCACGTCTTTAAAATTGATAACTAGGTAACTAAAAACGCCACAAAACTGGTTTTTCAAGGCTGCTCAACCGTGTACGTGTATTTACACGAAAAGACGCGGAACCGTTGAAGCTGGTGTCTCGGGCAAACTAAAAATTAACTAAGTGGTTCTCAGGAGCGCACGCGTGGTTTTTTTTTTTTATTACATTGTCTTAAAAAATACCAATCACGCATCAGCACTTTCACCAAACATTACCTGGAGCCGATGACCACATGAGCTCTTTGCTCCAATCACATGGTCGCCTAGAAACGAATCTAAGGATCGTTCACAGGCCTGTCACAACTAAAAACTTGGATCTAAAGATTGACTTTTATCTAATGTCTAACTTTTGCACGTGACCCTGGCATTAAAACTTAGATGTTGGGCTCCACAACTAAGCTAGTGATTTCGTTTTATGTTTGGTAACAAACAAAAAAAAGCCGTCGCTCGCATCTGAAAAATCATGAACAAAAAGAAAAAAAAAAAAAAAAAAACCCCCCCCCAGCTCACATCAAATTTTTTTAGTAGCACTCCCGAGAACCATTTAATTAATTTTTAGCGGCCTTATCTCCATATTGCCAATGTTGTGCACAATGAAAATTCTGTTTCTTGTAGTAGATGACGAATCCGTAGCGCATCTGAAAGGCAGAGATTTCTTGGAAATCGAATGAATAACTTGACGGATGAATGATAGCAATGAAAACAACAAAACATTTGTTCGTAGTTTATACAGCTAACGACTCGCGTGCAACGGATAAATGAACGTCAATTAAAATTCCACCAAAAATATTTAAACATTTTTTTTTGTTTTACGTTGCTATCTAATCTATGTATCAATATAGTGAAATAACATATTGAGATCAATATATGTTGCTATTGGCGAAATTTTCTTTACGCCAGAATTACGTGTTCTCAGCAAAGAACTTTTCCATGCATAAATTTAAAGATACATCCTTCCCAGTTGTATTCCTGTGTGGCTATTTTGCATTACTTCGGATGCGTTTGAATGTTGCAAAGGCATTCATTTTCCTACTTTACTGTCGTGAGAAACGGTTTTGCTAGAATTGCTGTAGTCAACGTAAATGTTTGCAAACTAGGGATGCTCGAATACGGCGAAGGTATGTCCTTTTAAAGGGATATAAATCCTTCCGGTATATCGTGCCACCCGTTGAGAATAGCGTTTGCAACATTTACACAGGTTACGAGTTAATGTCGCAGAATCATCTCGCAAAAAAAAAAAATGAAAGTGTTACGGCAACATTTACGTAAGTTTGAACTAATGTTGCAAAACTGAGTCGTACAGGAAAGGCAACGTGAATGCATGTACCTTTAATAATGCTAACATGCTTATTCTGATTTAAAAAAAAAACAGTAAATACAATTTGTGCCGTTTGTTGATCAAAGTGTGACAGCTTGTCAGAATGTTATGATGATTTCATTATAAAACAAATTTGTCTTTGAATTTTCGTGTAGTGTGGTAATTATTCGTTCGTGGTCCTGGAAAATCCTGGAATTTAAATGTCCTGGAAAATCCTGGAGTTTAACCATCCTGGAATGTAAGTCCTAGAAAATCGTTTAATTTAAGTCCTGAAAAATCGTGGAATTTAACAGTCCTGGAATTTAAGTACTGGAAAATCCCGAAGTTTTCCAGGCCAGGCATGATCGAAGCCTGGTTCCGGGGCGTCGGACGAAAGTCTTAACTGGAAAATCGTCTCAATGGGATAATTGTCTAATATCTGCATAAATAAAAATATGGAAAATCTTTAAAACGGAATATCGTATAATGGATGATCGTTCGTCTACCTGGACAACAACACATATGGTTGCGGTTTCTGGTGTTGTACTGTATGTACAGCTGAAGCGAGCGAGGCAGGGACGTTATAGATGATTTCCCATTATACGAATTTCGTGTTACGGACGATTTTCCGTTATCTTGTTATACTGTATACGTTCTTCCAATTATGCGATTTTCCAGTTAGACGATCATCCTTTGCTCCCTGGTGGTCTAACGTACGTAATCATCACCTTATGCACGTAACCCTCAAGTGAGAAAATCGCTCTTCTTTAAGTATTACATCATCACACGGCATTTGAATATGGTTGCCAAGTTCAACTTATCCTCCTGTCGTAGTATGCTACTTTTGTTTTGTTGGTGGCAGTGTTGGTTTCCTGTGGAGTCAGCAGCTTTTTGTTTTTGTTTTGAACAATAGCTAAGTGCCCTTGTAAATAACGTAGTAAAAAAAAAAGTATATGGAGGAGGAAGGAAAAAAAAAACCTATCACGACAAGGAAGGAAATTGAAGTGACCCGCCTGGCATGACCTTTGCGTGTGTTGTGACTGGCAAGGCATGGGAACTTGGTAGTTACCAAATTGTTGAGGAATTGAAAGCCACGTTAGAGCTTTTGATGTACGGGGATGCAGTTAAAGCTTACGTACTCAAGCATGGCATTTCTAACCTTTTTTGCCCCCCTTTCCCAGCCTTGGATTGCAGGGCCTCCGGGTAAAAAGGGGGTGAAAACATGTAGAAACATGTAGTTTGGAGATTAGAATCACGATGGATGGGGAGGTACCCACTCGTTTTCTGCATGCCCGAACACCAAATTCAAGTTTAGATTGACTGGCAAGACGAGTCTGCACCTGTCTCGCTTCTTTGCAATCTTTCATCCTTATTAAAGGGAAGTTTATGTTTATAAACCTGTTAATACACCTGTCCATGGCCACAATGGGTTTTTAAAGTTCAAATAATATTTTCCATTTAGTTTCATTTCACTGAAAACGGACGAAAGTTCAAAGAACTTGCATGCAGGCCCTGGGAGATGGGATTGGGGAGGGGGTACAACTGCTCTCTGATCAGTTACCAGGGACATAAACATGGTGGTACAAAAAGTGTTGTTTAAAGTCTTACTTATTTATGCGCCTAAAGTTTTTCCCTTGTTTCCTGTCGATTTGGCGCTCCAGAACAGAATTGTTTTTAAAGGTACATGCTAGGGATGTGCGAGTAGAAAAATTTTAATTCGAGTCGAGCCGAGCCGAGTTTGCAACAGAAAAATCGAGTGTCGAGCCAAGTTCGAGTATTTGATGAAAATATTTTGTTTGCAAGTTTCAATTTGGTTAAGATAATAAGAACAAAGATGGTGCTTAGCTGACTGCGTGGGTCATGGTTTTCCACTTTTAAGGATATAACTTGAAAATGGTCTCAATTATTGACTTTTAATCTGCACCACTGGAAAGCTCTCGTCGAGACGGTTGATTCGGTATACTGGAATGTCAAAATCGGTCAAAAATTGACGAAGTTATCGCATTTTCGCCGGATTCGAGTTTTTCGAGTATGGACGCGAGCCGAGTTCGAGTGCAAGTTTCATACTCGGCTCGGCTCGAATTTTTCGAGTATCGCACATCCCTAGCACATGCATCCCAATTGGCTTTCCTATATGATCCAGTTTTGTGACATTAGTTCAAACGTATGTAAACGTTACCAACACAGTCATTTTCTTGTTTTTTTTTGTGCGAGATGATTTTGCGACATTAACCTGTGTAAATGTTGCAAACGCTATTCTCAACGCGTCGTGCGACATACCGGAAGGATATATGTACCTTTAATTAAAAACTAGACTGTATTTTTAACTAGCTGAAGCCCCTGCTATGCACGGGTGGTGTTTGATGCGCCGTTTGCAACAGTGGGACGGTCTGGTCTCCCAAGTGTTTGCCGCGTTTACAGTAATCGAATACTGTCATTCTCGGAGGAGATTGTTGCATTCCACATTATTTTTTTTCAGGCCGTTGGCACGGAAGGCCGTTTTACAACACTGGTTGTTGTGCTACTCGTTTTTTATTAATTTAGATTGCTTTTGTTCTTAGCTGGTAATAGTAAATTCATTATGGTGTTGTGCTTCCGGTTTTTTTTTTATGTGAAAATGTTCGTTTTCGCTTGTTTACACATTTTTGAGTTGAGAGTGTATTTTTAAGCATGGTAGTTACGAAACGCAACGTAATTTAGCACCAAAATTGTAGCAATTACTATAGTGTGCGCGGCTTATCTTGAGTTCGCCGCAGAACGAACACAGATAATCGATTGTACGTTTTTGGCAGCAGAGTGCCTTGTTGATATCCAAGATGGTTACAAAAACAATGACGGCCGTCGATTAATGCCTCCCCCTCCAGGAAGACGTAGTCGCTCGTAAATTACATCCAGGACTCAAGATACGCGGCGCACATAATAATTAGAGGGGAAGGGGCGTAAAATTACCATTTTCAGCCCTTAACTAATATCATGGCACGTCAAGGCCTGCATATGTGTATTACAGTATACAATTTCAACAAAACTTGTCTATTATACATTTTTTCCACAGTGAATAAAACATAATTATTACAGAAGATGTTTCGCTGCAGTAAAACGAATACAATATATTGTGTTAAAAACATAAAAACCAATAAAACTAAATTTATGCAGAATTAAAAGAAAAAGAAATGTGTGGTGTAATTTCACATGTTGTAAGCAAGATATTTATTGAAATCATTAAAATGTATGGCGTATTTGTGTTCTTAGTTTGTTTTTAATGCATGCTCATATGATAAATATTCGTTTATCTGTAAGAAAAGCCTGAATTTCAGTGAAGATTCTTTAACTACGATCAAGAAATGTATTCAAATTTATTTAAAAATAATGATCAAATGTCTTAAAAGGGCATACCTTCTCACTAGATATTTCCTCTCTTTAACAGATATTTTTCTCTCAAAGGAGACTGGTAATGTTCAAAATGGAGCCGGTTCAGCCATACAAGCATTAAATTACACAGGTTAGAGTTAATATCGCAAAATCACCTCGCACGCAAGGAAAAAAAAACAAGAAAATGAATGTGTTGGTAACATTTGCATACGTTTGAAACTAATGTCGCAAAACTGAGTCGTGCAGGAAAGCCAACAGGGATTTATGTCCCTTTAAGGATCAAAAACATTAATTAAAAAAAAAACTGCTTTCGAGCATCCTCCGCGAGACAGCTTCTGCAACATGTACGTTGGTTAGAGTGATTATAGCAAAACCGTTTCTCCCCTGGAAAAAAATAGGAAAATTAATACCTTTGTAATATTTATTTATACGCGCCTGAAGTAATGATGCAAAATTGAGAATTGCGGGGAAGCCAACTGGGAGGTATGTACCTTTAAGTGGCGATTAAAAAAAAATAGGGAAAGGAATGCCATTGCAACATTTACCCACGTTTGCCCTAATGTTGAAAAGTGAGCCATATAGGAAACCAACCTGGAGGCATGAGCCTTTAATTAAACAATTTGTAAAAAAAAATAATTTATTTTTATTTATTTTTGGCTACACTATCTAACGATCGTGGGTGGGAGGGATGCTATAGTGTCCGCGGCCTATCTTGAGTTCGCCCCAGAACGACACAGATAATCGATTGTATGTTTTTGGTAGCAGAGTGCCTTGTTGATATCCAAGATGGTTACAAAAACAATGGCAGCCGTCGATTAATGCCCCCCTCCTCCAGGAAAACGTAGCCGCTCATACAATAACTGCAGGACTCAAGATAAACCGCGTACACAATAATATCGTTCACCGACGGGCTTAAAAATCCGTGGGTGTAGAAAAAAATGTGAAAAAATGAGTGGGCTGCGTCTTAAGAGGAAGGACAAACGAAGAAAACGTGAAGGATCTCCTTCTCCTAAAGAGCGTGTCAATTATGATTGTTGCTCCAACTGCTAGAACATTCAAATTTTTTTCTTTTGGGTATTGATGAGTGGTGAAGGTCAGTAGCGTTCGTGCTACCATCATTTAATGATCTGGATGACGCTGGGCTGGAGTTTGGGGGTGAAGAGCCACCGGCGGGCCCTTGATTAATGCGGAAATGGAGCAAGGACGAAGCCAATTTGGCAACAGTCCCTCATGCTGTATGGAAATTTGGGGGCTGGAGGAGGATTTTGTTGGCAGTTAACGGCTGTTAGGACTAATGGCTTCTGGGAAAGAAGTTTGCTTGTTGCCTTGCATCCAATTGAGAAAATTGGACCGTTCGAGTTGGATGATTTATGAGGAGGCTTGCTGGTCGGTCGGCACAAATTGGGAACGAAGATCTTTGTCTGGAAGCCGAGTAAGACAATGCAAGGGCGGTACCTCGACGAAGGTTGGCGTATTGGTTAAATTTGTCTCTGAATGGATGAGACAAGTTTGCCCTGTTTCCAGATAAAGTCGACTGAAAGGCCTAAAGCGCCTAAGAGATTTACGTGTCGGCACGACTGACCGTTGCATCCTCGCAGTTAGAAGCTAGAAATCGTGTAATTTCCAACATGGCGGCAGTTTTAGTTCTGTCGGCTCGTAAAGAAAACAGTTAACGTGAGTTAAAAGCTACTGGGAAAATTGTTTCGTTTCGGAGGAATTCTGTACGTTATCTTCAAGCATTTACTAAAACGATGTTGGACTTAGCTAATCCAGGTATATGTTACGGGGCGTCGGACGAACGTCTAACAGGAAAATCGTCTTATGGGATTATTGTCTAATATCTGCATAAATAAAAATTAAAAAAAACTGGAAAATCATCTAAACGTAATTTCTTATAATGTAAAATAATCTAAACAGAATATCGTATAATGGATAAACATCTACCTGGACAATAATATATCTGCGGTTTCTAATGTTATATGTAACCGCAGCTAGCGCATCAGGGATATTAGACGATTTTCCATTATACGTATTTCGTGTTAAACAATTTTCCTTTGTACTGTTAAACGGTATACGTTCTTGCAATTATGCGATCTTCCAGTTAGACGATTATCCCTTGCCCCGTTGTTACCATGGAAACGACACCTTTGCCATCACTATTCAAGCCTAGCTGCGAGAATTAAAAGGGAACGCGTCAAGTCGAGTTTTGACTGGGCATACGCTCAACTCGACCCATTGTGTGAAAATTCGACGACTCGAGTAAAGCGTTACAGGCTAAACACAAACAAGTAGAAAATTCCGTATGTTTTACTATGAAGGTTAGGCATAACAGTTGGACGTCGATAACAATTTACACTCATTCTTCATAAATTGGAGATGCACAAATATCAACAGTCTGATACCTCACTACTCTCACAAATTTTCGACAGCTTAATAGGATTTCATCTTCTGTCTTCTTCAGGCAGTGTAAAATTGTCCCTACTCAAATCACATCTTCGCTGTTGTTGTTGTTCACGCTGGACGGCCTCCAACGTAGCCTCCTGTTGGTGAAGGCCCGTTTTCCACTTCCACTTCCGGTGTAATTGCGTCGCTACCTCTGTATTAATAAGGAAGCTCAAACGTATGTAAATGTTGCAAACGCTTACATTACTTGTTATTTTCTTGTTTTTTTCCCCTCCACATACGAGACCTCGGTTTTGCTACATTCCCTCAAACGCATGTAAATGTTTTATTGCAAAAGCTTTACACGCGCAGGATGCACGAAAATAGGGTGCCAAACGAAAACAAGTAATTTCACTTGAACCCGAACAAGTAAAAGCATAGAATGCATGTTAAAAATTTCAAGTGAATCGGACCCCGGGATCAGAAGTTATGGTAGGTGGGTATACCCACCTTATGATAGATATATAGACGGTAGACAGATACTAACGAGCATATATATTTTTATTGTATGCGGTGCGTATCTTGAGTCCTGGAAGTATTTTTCGAGCGACTACTTCTTCCTGGAGGGGGCGGCTTTAGTCGACGGCCGCCATTGTTTTTGTAACCATCTTGGATATCAACAAGGTACTCTGCTGCCAAAAACGTACAATCGATTATATGTGATCGTTCTGCGGCGAACTCAAGATAGGCCGCGCACACTATAATGATTATGATTGTCATGGAGAGATAGGACTGCACGCATTCAACCAAAATGACGTCATCCACGACATTTGGGTAATTTTATCGTGACCATGGATTAATTTTGCGTTAATTCTCAACGACCAAAGCTCTAAAGGTGTCGCACGAATTCGCGCATTGGGAAGCTTGTTAAAGCTCAAATGTGCACGTGAACGGAAATTCGTACTTACCTTACTGCGTCTCGTATGTCGTTAAATCGTGGCCGCAAATATTTATCAACAAATATTTTCCAGCATCAAACATGAGACGAGCCTGTACGAATTAACCCCAACGACAAAATCTTTACGTTCGTGCCCTCTAGGTAGAAAACAAACGGGGAATGATAAAGAGGCACTAGATGGGCACCATGCTGGAAAAGTACAATTTTGTAGTTGGTGAACAGGCAGCTTTAATTTTATGCTGGTGTGGAGGGAAGTGTGGAAAGCGTGCAGCCTGAATTGCGTGGTGACCTTGAGTGTTCTAGTTGGGGGAAGAGTGGGTGTCCCTTTAATGGAAATTTGCCTCCAGGTTTATCGGAGGATGTTGGGATACGACTATCATTATAATCTTTTTTTTTTGTATTTTATTGAGCCTTAAGTCATCTGAAGCAAACTAAAGCTCGTACAGATGAACTGCATCAGTTTTGAACCAGGCTAGAGTATTCGAAGGTGTAGTAGTAAGGGGAGGTACAAAACCGGGGATGTGAACCGGGAAACCTCCAATCCTGGGCTAAATCTATCGTCCACAATTATAGATCACTGACTAGGCCTAAAAAAAAAAGTTACACGACCCGTATGATTTTTGTCTTTAGTGCATTTCGGGATGAGGGATAATCCAAACTCAGGATTTCACATTATTTTACCTTTTTTTTTAATACGGTAGCAAAAGAGGGGGCTACTGTGTAGAAACTAAAAGGCAGAACTTGAAAAAACTGCATAAATTTGGGGTTAAAAAATAATGCTTCTAGGTTACTTTACTTCTGGGGAAAAAAATGCACCTAGCAACCGTTAAGATAGCTGGAGAAGAATATAGTCTGTCTATTTTCGAGCATCCTTCACGTAAATAGCTTTTGCAACATTTACATAAGGTTGACTGAATGTAGCAAAACCGTCTCGCAAGTGGGGAAAAAAAACAACAAATAAATCGTTGGCGACATTCCCGTGCTTTTGAACTAAAGTTGCGAAACAATCGTACAGGAATTAAGGCAAGGAAAACATGGAGGCATGCATGTACCTTTAATTTCAACATTCCGTTCTACAACCAAACTTTTTTCCTTAGGCTCTAAGATGTAGACCCGTTTCGCATAAAATTACGACCTGCTTAAAATTAGGCGAAACGGGAAATTATCGCCGAAACATGTTTTCCTAAGGTGCCTGCCTCGCTCGCGCTGCCGTGCTCGCTGCAGCGAAAGGTGTAACGCCAGAAACCGCAACTCATCACAAATTCCTTCAAGTGAATGCTTCTTTAATAGGAAGGGGGGGGGGGGTAATTTTTGATAGCTTAAGAGTATTATTTCGGCGAAACGGGAATCCCATTTCACCGACTTTTTAAGTGACACGAGTAACCACTGGCTGGGCGGTGATGACTTTGCCAGGGTCCTCTTCACAGTCGTAGAGAAGGCTGGTGGGTTGTTCAGGGTGCTCCATGGGTCACGACGACAACAGGAGTATTTGAACACGGGCTCTTTTAATCCCTTGTTGCAGAAAAGGGACCGTTTTCTTCTTCCCTGGGTTCCCTTTAGCTGGCCAGAACGCGAACTTGGTGTTGCTGAACGCTTGATCTATTTTTAGTAAACTCTCATTGAGCGATTTTCCGTGTGTTGTGCTAGCTGCCTAGAGGTCGCGCATGTATAGGAAGGAGAAAACGGACGGACGGACGGTTTGCCATTGAAAACACAAGTGACTCAAACCTCAGGGCCTGGAAACAAAAAAGGATAAAGAAAGAAAAAAAAATGAAATGTCGGTATGGAATTGGCACTAGGTTGCTCCTTCCAGATGCAAGCCAACGTAAAAGAAGTGGTTATACAACACGTTTTCGTGCATTAGCTATTCCGAAAAGCGGCCTATGCTTGGCCTATATTTAAGAAGTGGCCACACCTGGCACGAAAGTTGCTCTGGCATGAGCCTTCGTGGGAAGTTAGTTAGTGAATTGCTGGTTTAACCTGTTTTTGTTTTTTTTTGGGATGTGGTTTTATTTCTTGTAGTTAGGGCTAGTTTAAGACCGGCCATTAAGCTTTATCTGGCTCTGTAAGGAGCACGTGTGTGTGTGTGTTGGCCTGCATCGGTTTTTATATCTGATAAATTGCCAAAGAAACACACGTGGAGTGGAGTGCAAGATTGGGTTTACGCCTGAATTGTAGGAAGTTAATCTTCCCGCCCGTAACTTGGATTATTTCTGTCAGTAAGACGTTATGAATGTATGTATTGCTGTGTCAGTTTTGCATTGTCGCCCGATCTCTCCAACACGTGTCTCGAATCGCGTGTCGCTGGCAAGTGGACTTACACTTGGGGCGCGCAGATGAACAAACTTAAGTACGAAGGACATTGTTACGTTATGGTCATATACGAGTCTTGAAGGGCAACTACGTTGATTTAAGTTACTTTTATTGTATTTCCTCTAGGTCATCTACACAGCAACTGGACACAAAAGGTGCGATGGGAACACGTTGCACACATTCGATATAACTAGTTCATTACCTGGATCACCACAAAACGCCGTTTTTATCTTGGAGTATGCCGAACTACTGCCTACAGATGAAAGCAAGAATTTATAAGGTTCGGGAGGAGAATTTGTAACTCTAAAAAGATGCTGTTGAAACGTGCAATATTCATTCTTATTAGTTCCGTCCGAGTTTTCAGAGGGCGCCACGGGTTCCGTCTGGTAATTTTTGCCCATTTTTCAGCCCAAATCTAAAGTAAACTGAATTACAACTTGGCTAAACGTAAGATAATAATTAAATACAGGCTAGTTTCGTTTAGTTTAGTTAATTTTTAGCCAAAGACTTTAGTAGAAATTCCCCACATAATAAAACACATTGCGCCCTCTATACACTCGCAGCCGTTATCAGTTGGGCGATAAGATGTCCTCCTGTCGGGATTTTTACAATTTTGCGGGAGGTACAGATGTACAAGATCCGGGATTTGGGGTTTGTTTAGCGCCTGCAATTTGTGGCGTAGTGGCAACCCGGACCACTGCAATGTGACTGAGGTTGGCGCTAACTGACGATACTCCATTAAGCCTAAATCCCCCCCCCCTCCAAGGCCACTCTGACCACTGGGCTGTACATACTCACTTTGTTCGCGGTCCCGGAGACCCCTCACAACAGTGAGGTACGCGTTGGGACTTTATCCTTCTGTTTCGGGGCAGGTTCTAATAAAAGTCTTCTGTCTGTTGATGGTAAAGAATTGAAAAGAAAACTTCACACTGCAGGTTTACACGTGCATACGGGCCGAATTTAAATTTGGAAACGTGGCATAGTTTGTTTTTAATATTAACAAAAAACAGATTTCGTGTATGGTGGAGAGGTTGCTGTTTTCGTCGAGTGTGTGTGTGTGTTTTTTCCCTGTCCTGCCCCCCCCCCCCCTCTCCTTTCCTTCCTTCGCATCTTCCACACGTTTGGCTTGATTGCGCTCGCGTATACAAACGCGTGCATGCATTCCAGAATATAAATATGACGTGTTCTTGGCACCGTTTCTCTTCGGAGACGTACGAACGGAAGCTTTGGCTTACGTCTCTCTTTCTCTCAATTCCCTTTTTTTTCCTTTTTTTTTTTGAAACGGGAAAGAGGAAAGAAGGATGGATGGTTCGGGAGATAGATGATGAGCGAAAAACCAGGAAGAGGATTTGTGGACAGAACGGGCGCACCACTGATCTGTATGCGCGTTAATGTGGATAGCTAGCTAGCTATTCGTTGGCGGGAGCGCCATGGGAAAGTCGGTGGCCTTGGCGCTTGTCGAGATGAAAGTAGGTGAACGGTTTATGGAAATTTTGGAGAAACAAGAATATTTTTAAATACTGGAAAAAAAATACATTAAAAAAAAAGTTGCATAAATGTCCTTTTGTCTGTTCTGCAAAATTCGTGAATATTGATAAAATCATTGGAAGGATTCACCTGTAGCCAAGGTCGAGTGGAACGATAGTATATAGGGAGGATGGTCCTTCCCCAGCTCATTAAGTCGTTTTCCCGCCAATACTTACGTGTGACGTCACTGGCGCCGGCCTGGTTTGACTTGTGCATATGTGTGTAAGCTGTTGAACTGCATTGTGACGTCAGTGGAGGCAGCAAAATTAACAGCCAATGGTACAGCAATATGCAAAAAGCTCAGAAGAGACCCCCCACAGCCTGTAGCCATAGAAAGGACGAGCAATAGGCCTTTAAAATTTTAGGGCCTACTTTCACCTCACTGATTTATTATTTTAAAGGTCTAGATTTGCATTGGTTGAGGGTCGAATTCGAACCAGCGTCGGCTTGGTGTGCTGGCTAGGACTGACCACTGGTTCTCACGGCTGACTTTGTTCGGGGTTACCGGGGACCTTGTACAAAGCTCGCATTGTGCGTAGGACTTCTTTAAGGGCGCGTTTTAGGCAGCGACTCGTCTTTGCATTCAAGCAGTTGGCCTTTAATCGCGATGGCAAAGGCGTCGTTGCCACGGCAACAAAACGCTTCCTGGATTAGCTAAACCCGACATCACTTGAGTAAATAAATGCACGCAGTTTTATAATCAACTGGCAATAAGATAAAGAATTCCTCATGGCGAACCAATTTTCCCTGCCGCTCCTGAATTCGCATTATTTTCACATTATTATTATGAACTCGCATCATTTTCGTTACGAGTTGGCAGATCTAAAACTACCGCCATGTTGGAATCTCGGATATTTTCTAGCTTCTAGCTGTGAGAATGCAAAGACGAGTTGTTGCTAAACGCATCCTAAAACCGTGATGCTAGTTCTAGTTAAATAAGTTCCCTCTTACACCCCCCCCCCCATACGCAATAATTTAAAGGACACCGTGGAAATGGCTGGGGGTTGCAGCATGATTTCGCGGCAGCTTTGCTAATTTCTTTTTTGATCGACCTTAGTTAACCCTGTTGTTAACAACCATCCTTCTTTAAACTTGTAATTAATTTAGTTAAGAGTGTGTTGTAATAATTACCCGGGCGCCGCGTGGCAAAGCGGTGTGTGTTGAGAAATCCAATCCAGATGTTGCCTTTGAGATCAGTGGAACCCGACCGTTACCTAAACGCTAAGGTGGCTTCTCTTCGTTGTGGAATGCGCGCGGGCCCGAGCTGATGACGTCAGTGAGCGGGTTATTTTTTTTCCCCCCTTTCTTTTTCTTTTTTCTTTTTTTTTTGGCTTGTGTGTGGAAATAAATGGCGATAGTGACCTAGAAACTATATTTAAATTTGTTTTTTTTTTCGCGGGCTTTAGATCGCTGATTACATGTCCAACGTGCGCGCGAGCAAGCGAGCGAGCGGATCAAAAGCATGGGCCCATAATTTATGATCTGGACTGGAGCTGCGCGGAGTACGGAAACGCCAAGGCCCTTTTGTTCGTCGTTTATTTATTCGACTTGAATAGGACAAATGTACAGGTGGGGTGGTCCAGATTGAGATAGAACAATCTGGACTACACAGAAACGAGGTAGGCTCATAAAACCGCTGAAATTATGAAGTA
>JAHWFP010245524.1:0-23065 GCA_023313725.1 Lithobius niger | reverse complement strand
CCAACCTAAATAAAGGAAGACGTCTGCTTGAAGTGAACCGCTCCAGTAACATGGTGGTAGGCCTAATTATTCTTGGCGTGAAAAGCTTTCACTGCCATTATTGTAAGTCTTTCCCAAAAGAATGCTAATACGACGTGTCGTAACCAACAAACACTCCACTTTCTCACTGAACTTGGTTATAAAGTTGACAGAGTCGCTTTCACATAGTTACAGACTTCGAATAAAATTCTAAACGAGAGAAATTGTAATTTAAAGGAAGCTATTAAAATGGTAGTACAGCAGCAATACAACATTGCTTTAAACCTGGATTGTTTTGTTATTTGTTTTAGTCTTCTTTGCCGTCGATTTTTTTCAACAATACTCAAGTGAACTTTAAAAACAAACACGGCAAATTAAAACATCGTTGCATCATTATAGCTAAGAGGCTTTTTCGACGTAACGCAGTGAAATAATAACATTTCGCTCGTCGCATTTCACACGGGCCATGTCGCATTTAACATGCCTGCACTGGTCTAACAGTTAAAGGGACACCCGGCCTGCCTTATAACATTCCGCGTGCCAAATTACAGCTACGTGCAGATCATCATCCGAGCAATTACAGTGCCAAGGTCGGCTGGGGTGGTAGCTGCGTTCCTCGCATAGCTCCTGTCTCGGTTGGCTTTGTGAATAGTACACGAGACAGAATCAAGTCAACTATTGTGTCGTCACAAACCGGAATGATTCTCGTATTTTAAAATCACAATTTATAATTTGCTAGGCTAGTGTCTTATAATTTTGCTTCGGCGATCTATTGGAATAATTAAGTTTAATCTTTACCGCATTAGTCTATTAGATTTTAGATCTCATGGTAATTATTACAAAATTAGTAAATGTACACACACAGATGAAACGTCATGATTATTGTACGCACGCAATGGATCATTTAGTGATGGATCGTTAGTAAATATATTTCCATTATAGTCAACAGAAAATCTCCTATACGCTACATTTTAAAAAGGATTTTTAGCAAGGGAACGACTAACGGTAAGTAAATAGACCTTTGGGGCCGTACTTGATGTGGAGGATCGAGAAAAATGGCGCTGGCAGTATATCTCTTTAAACGATTTCTCGTTGCCACGGCAACGTGAAGTCCCGACACCATGCTGCATATAGGCCTACTCTCGAACCCAATTCCCGGTTAGCTGCTACTCACGAAATTAAAACGGCAGGTAAAAATTAGGCCTAAAAGACGAAAACCAGGCGTAAAATCGAAAACTATAGACCTAAAAGCTAACATAGTTTTAACCTATAATAGAGATCGCTGGTGCAGTGCGTAATGATAGAGGTGTGCGCCTCGACACTGGCAGAATTGCCGGAAGTGGCGGGAAGTGGACAAAAGACCTGTTGTGACTAGCTTGTGGCTGCTCTCCCCCTACCCCCTCCCCCCCATCTTTTAGGGAGCACTAACGCACATTATGGGTTATCTGTACCACAACAATGAGAGGAAAAACGGTGTAGGCGCAGTTTAAAACAATGAACGTTCATCCAACGAACCGTCGGGATTTTGGGATTTTGGATTAAACTTAAGAAGATGAACATGGAGAGATATCCTCGCCTCATTCTCGAGGACAAGAGGAAAACTTCTACTATCTTGTTCAAAAATATCAGTAAATTGTGTATTTCTACCGGCCTCCCTATACTTATGGAGAAGGAGGGTGAAGCTTGTAGGTTAAATAAGCTTGGAGGTTAAATAAATATGCTTTTGACTTTGGCTGACTGGTTCTTCCAGGAAAACTCGAATAAACTGGAAGCCTATCGTGCTTCGTATCTCTAACCTAGACTCTTTGAAACCTTCCTTCCAAATTTTCAAGTTATACGCTTTTGGCAAACACAAAAATGGCATCCTTGCTATGATAAGAATGGATTCTCTTCCAATTAATAGTTACAACCTGGAGAAAGCAAGCCCGCCTCACTTTGAAGTGTGAACTTTTTAGTTTGAATTGTGACGAAGACAGACACATCATATTCTTTTTGAATGTCCAATGTATTGATTGCCATTGTAGGGATGCTGAATTGTTAAATTGGAAAAGCCTGTCTTTGGAAATCTTATTGCGAAAACATTTTATGGCAAAAAAGGTTCTTACTTCAACTGTAACAATACTTAAGACCCGCAACTTTCTTCTAAATTTGGACTGAATTTGTTTTATGAATTCCACCTGGCGTTGAAAACATGCGAGTTTGAATGTTTTTGAGTATTGGTTACTCAGTAGTCTAATGTACACACCCACCAGTTGCTCCCCCCTTGCTAAAAGCTCAAAGGGTCAAGGGGTTTTAGCGAGCGTTAACCGCACCCGCTCATCTGCCCGACGAAGCCCTAGGCCTTGCTAAAAGCTTCTGCTGTGTTGCAATAAACTGACTTGAACCGTCGGTGGTTATGCATGCCCCTCGCCATTGTTATAATTTTATTTGTTAACAAAAGATTTTCATTCACCCAGTTTTGGTTCGTGCTGCGCATAATAATAAAAAAAAAAAAAAAAAAAAACACTCCGCAGGGAGCTGACGTGGCTGACGGGTACTACGACCCTCCCCTGTCCGGATAGGTTTGATCCGTGGTTTCAGACACTCCTGGGCTTTTTCGGAACGAGAAGCCCTTTTGATGTCTCTTGCTCACGTCGATTGTGGCATGTCAAAGACCCTGTGTTTGACGCATGGATTTCTCCAGCTAAACTGTCCCTCTCGTCGTCTGTCGGGGTGGGGGTGGGGGGAGACAAGAGATAACCCTGTTTGGGTTGGGGTCGAGGGGTTCGACAAAGACAAATAAAGTGTACGAAATTTGTAAATCTGTAAACCATCCAACGGGTTCACGGAGATTTACGGATTTCCTGGGATTTAAAGATTTACAAAATATTGAGGTAATATTTAATGATTTACACGAGATGTTTTCAAGATTTACACGGATTTACAGAAGATTTAAAGATTTACATAAAGTTTTGCAGTTTACATATATTTGCAGATTTAAAGATGTACATGAAGATTTACAGAATTATAAAAGATTTAAGTAAGATTTAAATAATTTTTGCCAGATTTTGCGTGATTTAGTTTGTAATAGATTTATAAGTCGGATTTCAACATTTACAATGTTTGAATGATTTACACGAGATTTACGGATTTAGACGATTTGCACGGATTTATAAATCTAAACCTTATAGGTGTACGAGTTTTCTAGTTTTTCCTCTCACTCGGTTCGGTTAAGTAAAAACAACAACGATCATATCACAAAAGCTAAAAGGTTCTAAGAGAAGGGGTTTCGGTAGTATAGTCCGTTCCACATTATGTCTGCAGGAAACTGACTGCTTGAGGCCACGTTTCCTTCCACTACGAGTGCAAAAACACATAAATATCACACTCGTAGACTCGAATAGTAACTCTGCAGAGCCTACAAGTGTGATACCCACATGTTTTTGCACTCGTGGTGCAAGGAAACTTGGCGTCATACAGTCAGTTTCCTGCAAACATAATGTGGAACAAACTATAGTGCTTATCAGCAGTGTTTTACTAGGTCTTTGGTCTTTATGCTGTTACTAGCCATATCGTTCGCTTTTAGCTCACTCCTTTGGCGTCGATCCACGCTTCATATGTGGCCTAGTTTCGATGATTCTTTCTGATTCGTTAGTCTGATCTAACTTTGACGCCATGAACAGTTCCCAGAGTAGTTTTGCGCGTATTTGAGAGTAAAAAACGTCATGTTACAACAATGACAATATGTAGGCCTACTCGAAGCGTAATTTAATTATCGTTCATTCATATGACGCTGCTCGCATCTTTGTAGTTGCCTTAGTTCAAGAGGAGTAGAGGTACACACACGCACGCACATCGTTTGTTATTAATGCTTTAGGTAGTGTTCCGTCTCTTATAGTTCCTTGTTTTTGTTATTTGTTCGTTGTAACGGGGCTACGTATGATGCTTTGAGGTCCCAGCTCCGTAATAGACTCAATTCAGCCCACAAAATTGTTAACGTGTTCTGTTAACAATAGAGCAACATTAACGCTTGAAAACGATGTTGTACAATATCCAGAAACGTCGCTTTTTTTTTTTGTACTGGTTGCACTATTTGCTGCTCCGTTATTTTCTTGTTAAGTAAGTAAAATTCACAGAAACTTTAGCCGTCTCGAACCAACGCACTTGGTAATAAATTTAAAAACGAAGAAAAATTCATATCGTGCAATGCTGAGATGTGAGCTCCGACTCGTGCAAGTGGTCGTTACTGGTCGCTT
This sequence comes from Lithobius niger, assembly GCA_023313725.1. Classification (NCBI taxonomy): domain Eukaryota; kingdom Metazoa; phylum Arthropoda; class Chilopoda; order Lithobiomorpha; family Lithobiidae; genus Lithobius; species Lithobius niger. The sequence goes on along the minus strand of JAHWFP010245524.1, from coordinate 18,812 downwards.
TAGTCTAATGGGATCGTTAGATTACATTTCCCTTTTCTGAGGGGTGGGGGGGGCACCGATTCATGTGAAACAACATTTGTCTGGAAAGAAAGTCAGTCGTTTGTTGAATAGGAATGTGAATCCGGTGGCCCCCCCCCCTCCCCTTCCCCAATTCCAGTTATAGTTTTCCCTCGTGCTCATCGAGGTGGTGCCCCAGTGGGCGCCTGATCTCTGGATCTCTGTGACGTTGACTTTTCTGCAGAGGGACAGGGTAGACCACATTGGAGTATAAACGGATCGTCGCTAAGGAATCTGTGGTATATATAGTATAACGTATCGTTTTTTCGCTTTCGTACCATAGACGGAATTCAGGGAAAAGGAGTGGGTCAAGTACTGCACCTTGCGGAACACCTACATAAGTAAATATGTCGTGATCATTCTTGAGGTGAAAATGAAGATATCGGTTAAATTTTAAAAGGATTCAACTGAGCTAGAGACATGTACAAACAGAAACAAAATACAATATTGACAAGAATTACCTTCACTACTATTTTAATCTGGATCTTCGTAGTATTTTTTGTGATTTGTCAATTGAAGCGCAAAGCTGGGATGAGTATTGTGTTTTTTGCTATCTTCGGTAAGCATATTATAATGCTGACATCTTATAACGATGACTTTTTTAAAACTCATTCATCTAATTTTCATTTGTTTATAATATTAGCTGTGAAAGAGCTTGTAGAACATAGTGTATCAATCACAATACATCTTAGTCCTCATAACTTGATTGTAGACCAATGTATTTCAACATCGTGTTAAGGATGATCCAAAAGTGAATGTAAAATCATGTTAGTTAGCCACCCCAGCTTAAAATCGTTAAGGAAGTTTAAAAGGTTTGCTACTTTCGTTAATTGTGTAGATGTTTTAGCTTTCGTTTAGGTTATTCATAGGCTGTGGAAAGAATTAGACCATTTGATTTTTTTTTTTAAATGACTACAGTTTACTTAGGATTAGCACAATAATTGTTTTCACTCAAAGTGAAATAAAGCCGCAGTAAAGTTTCAGAGCGTTTTGCTTTAGTGCTAAAACTCTGCAACTTATTTATTTTTCAACTCAATATTTTCCAGCTTTGTGCCGTCTTAAAAAGATGGCATCTTTGCTTGTTTCACAACTTTAAAAAATTACCATCTTGAAATGTGAGCAACTTTCTCCGTTTTATGGCTTAAAACATCTTAAAAAATTGCCGCCTTTGCCAGTTACCCCACTTAATATAAATTGCCATCTCACAATTTTCCAACTTAATCTCTTTTCTAACTTTAAAATAACCATCTTACTGCGTGGACATCTGAAATTGCTGCCATCTTATACACTGCATGAATCTGGGAACTGAAACCTATGGCGTCTTAAATAGCTCAACATCATAAATATTTATTTTGCGTGCTTTCCATCTGATAACAAGATGCATCTTACGTTTAATGGCATCTTAAATTAAACAAGTCTGAAATTAAGACGCATCTTAAACTGTTAGTAGGTTAAATCTTCAAAGTACAGATCCATTCCATCTTAGATTAAGATGGTTTTTACGATTTTCAGGAGGATCTTTAACCAAAAGAACTGAATTTCAGATGTATAGGCTATCTTATGAATTTTAATATGCTTAGTTTTTACAGTGTACAAATTCTAAAAGTCTTTTGCCATGTAATGTTATGTATGTTGGGCGCCAGGTGTCAGGCAGGCAGCTATTTTGTTGCCTGGCGCCACCAAATACGAGGCGGGAGGAGGAGCACACCTCTCACTTCTTTGTATTACGTTGTCAGTTTGTAAAATAGCAAATGAACGAAGGCACTTCACGAGTTGCCAGTATTATTAGGTTTTCGTTAGCTTTCCAACAAATTTGTACTTTTTAAGTGTCACAATAATGCGTTGAGACGTGCCTTTCCGCCTACCCTCTTTCATCCGTTTTCCCCACCCCCTCCCTTTCCTCCGTCCGCAGTCAAAACATCCTTCCTATTCCCCGTCAATGAATAATGTAAGAGTGCAGTTCATTAGATAATATTACAGAGGCCGAAACACGATTTGGGAATTTTTATGACAAGATATTCCGGCTAGCTTGTAAGACAGCTGTTACGGTATGAAACGTGTCCGAGAGAGGGAAATCATGTGTTAGAAGAATAATTACAGTGCACGTCTGAAATTACGGAATTCGATTTCGAGCCTTCTCATTTCTTCACTCTCCGTTGGCCGTCATGAGAAGAAAAGAGCGCGTTTTAGCGTTAAAGAGTTGCTAATTTTTACCCCAACCTCTACTTAATCACGCTTCACGGTGTAACGAGGGTCCGCTTTATGGACCCGCGCTTGTTTTTTAAGCCCAAAGGTATACATTGCCAAAATTTCAATTTGCTGCATCGCAGATGTCGTTGTGGAGAGGTTTTCCTAAAGTGCAGGGCCCGTCCATATCTGTAGGCAGGTAGGGAGGTAGACGGTTGGTTGTTGCGTGAAGAGGAAGGGGGGGGGGGGCGGCGGGAGGGGGTGCAAGAAGTTTCTTCGCTCTAATAGAATGATTGTCTGATTGGCCGGCTATAAACGTTGGCTGCCCTCTAATTTTCTCACCAACGGCAGGTGACCGCTTGCGAGTTGAGTTGCTAGGCATGACGGGAAGGATGGATTCCACCTTTCTCCTCAGGCATTGGTACAAGATCGTAGGAATACAAGATGCCAAGGTCGTGGAAGCTAGGTGGTCAAACTCAGGCCGAAAAATTGGCCGCTGGTGTAACCCTTAACCCGTTAGTGTAAACCTTCCCCAAAAGGAGTAAAACTATACACACAGTTGCAAGCACCTCGTTTTATTTTTCCAGTTGACTTCAGAAGGCACTTTTTATTATAATTTGTTTTTTTGCGTCAAGTAGCAGAAAAGTTATTTATACCACCTAGTTCGTAACAACGTCAATTAAACCTGCGTATAGAGCAGTGACACGACGTAGTATTGTTGTATATAACTCTATGCTGGAGCCTTAATGGGTTAACTGCAAGGGGCACTGCAGAGAGAAACAGAAGGGCGTCATACTGAAGCCGATGCTGTGAAGCATGATTTCTTAAGCCCTAACCAGACTGGTTGCTCGCGGCTGCACGCCAACGTAGTATGGTGTAAAAAAAGACTTCAATATTCGTCCTTAACGCAACACCAATCACACGATGGCTGCAATGTTGACCTTGTAGGCACGTAGTTACGCATAGCTTTGCACGAAATTTTCTTCTATCTGGAGAGGCCTTTAGACCTAAAACGCGAGATTTTTGTTGTTGGAGAAAACAACGTTATTTTAAGCCTAAGAAATCCGCTCTTCCGTTGTTATTCCCTCCATTTTTATGTAATGCACCTTGTAGTTATGCCCTCCAAAACCCATACTGGTGCCAATCTGGTGCCAATATGGCGGCAAATGTCACTGCTGTATTCACCTTACGAATAAGCCAGGGGACTGGCTTGCTTGTTTGCTGTCTGTGTAAGGGCGCGTTTACGCAACGATTCACCTTTGTATTCTTGCTGCTGGAATTTAATTTGGCAAAGGTGTCGTTGCCATGGTAAGAACGCTTCCTGGATTAGCTAAATGTGACATCGTTTGAGCAAATGCGTGCAGTCGTATAATTCGTGACAGTAAGATAAAGAATTCCTCCTGACAAAAAAATTTCCCCAATCGCTTGTAACTCATTGATTAACTCGTTTCATTGCGAGCTGGGCAGATCTAAAACCGCCGCCATGTTGGCAATTCAGATAATTTCTAGCTTCTAGCTGTGAGAATACAAAGGCGAGTCGTTGTGTAAACTCACCCTAATGCTACAAGGATGCCACGCCAGAAGTTGTTAAAATACGTAGTGATGCGTGGGGCGCACTTCATGTTGGGGGAGGGGGGGGGGTTCGATGCGAAGTACGTCGTAGATTTTGGAACATGCGCAGGGGGAGTGTTTGCATGCAAACTAAGTCCCACAGATGGTTATTGCGTCACGTTTTTAATACCAAAAGCCACAAAACGGTGCGTTTTAGAACATCATTAAGTTGTAGGAATGCCGATTCGAATCCAAATACGTCAACAGATCCCAAATACGCTGCAGAGACATCGCAGTAAACCAAAATGACTAAAGATCATAAAAGTAGTCGGATAGTCCATAAAATAAACGTCTCACGTTTCTACTGCTAAACCTTCAGTTTGTTTCGTGTTTCTATTCGAGTGCGGTGATTTTGGAGGGTGGGGATTTGAAGTGGGCATGGAAGGGTGGGGATTCGGGTAGTTGAGGCGTCTCTCTCATAAACGTTGGGGGGGGGGATCGAAGGAGACATAATTGGGTAAGCAACGTTGTATTCGAAGGTATTGATTGTAGTTAGTGAACACCAAAAAACAAAATAAAAGATAAATAATTTATAAAATGTTAGAATGTGGGGATAGGCCCAGACACAGGGGGGTGGCTCCTTGGTCTAAACAGGGACAACTCCCCCCTCTCAAATCCAAAATGTTCTTTTTTCCATCTGGGGGATAAAAATTGTTATCCCCAGTATTGTCTCGATCATGAGCCCCTACCACATGGCGAAGGAAGTTTGGGATTTGGGTGTCTGGTTCACCCAGAATCGGAAACCGTCTGTTCATTGTCGAAAGGTTGTAACTGCAGTGCGGCGTTTCGTCTTGGCTTGGGTAGCGGCAATTCTGTTGCTTGTGCGGTTTTTATCTCCATGATTTCTTGTGAACAATACCCGAAAGATCGGGTTGAAAATTAAATATTGTTGTTGAGTGAACGCTCTTGTAGGTTTCAGTATGTCAGGAGGCAGCCTGTATGACAAGCCATTCCGAACCCCTACTTTTTTTTTTTTTTTTTTTTTTTTTTTTATTAAAGAAAGAAAGATGCCACGAAGTGAACTAACACTTGTTAGTGGCAACATTACAATACAATCCATCAACAAAAAATATACATTTCTAGCAATTTAAAAAACAAAACCATCAGAACCATAAACTATATTGCATAATTTGGTACTTCTCCTTTCAAGTACCTTATAGCCCTCTTTATACAGTTCTCTTCAAAAATGTTTGTCAGAAACGATCATTTAGCCATTTTTCAATTTTATTTTTAAACCCTATACAACTTCTCAACAAATTAACTCTGAATCAAAAACCCCTCAATTCATTTATTTATCCCCATCAATATAATTAATCCAGTAGTTTTTCATTTTTTGCTTAAGTTCATTATATCCTTTAATTGTTTTTAATGTGTTTGGTATTTTATTGAAGTTTTTCACAGAATTATATACAGTCGTCATTTTTCCGTATTTATTAGACCATAAAGGTAGGAATAAATGGTCTTTTCGAAGTTTCGATTTCGCTTTTTGATTTTGAAGTAAATTTGTTAATGGAAAAAAATATCTTATTGTTATCGTATAATTGCACAGATTTTTTACATTAAGTATTTTATGTCTATCTCTGATTTCCTTCACGTTATTATTTTGAAACAATACTTTTAGTACTTTATTCTGTAATTTTTGTAATTTATTCAACATGTAATTGCTTGCATTACTGTAGATTTCGCAGGCATACAGCAAATTTGCTTCAATCCACGCTGTGTAAATTAGTTTTTTATTTCTATCGTTTATTGCCATTCTTATTTGATATAATTTAGGCATTAGTTTTTTTATTTTTGTAATAATGTTGTCTACATGATCTTCATGCTTCCATTTATTGTCAATGCAGTATCCTAAGTATTTAACCTTACTTTCTTTCTTCATGATTTTATATACATTTTTTTTATTGTCAGCGTAAATTTTTATTTTTGCCTCCTGACCTAATTTCTTTGTGCCCGTTGAAATGTCCATATTTATTGTTTTGTCCTCATTGATAAAGACCTGGTTTTTCCAACACCATTCTTGTACTAAATTTTGGAATCAACAGTTGACACGTTTTTGGTAAAAGGTTGCTTTAAGTCGCTGCGATCCTTGTAAGATAACTAATTTTCAGCAATTTTTGTGCATTTCAACCGTTAAAAAAAAACACGTTTAGAACTTTTGAATTGTAGTTTGTCTTCTCTTACCAGATTTTAATACCACTTTGCGGACTTTGCGGAGCAGTGGCTTTGGACGACTAAATTACTTCGTCAACTAAAGGTGCTTGGCCTTACTATAGAGCAGTGACATTTACGCCATATTGGCTCCAATTATGGGTTTTGGAGGGCATAACAACAAGGTGCACTATATAAAAATGGAGAGAAAAACAATGGAAGAGCGGATTTCTTAGGCTTAAAATAACGTTGTTTTCTCCAACAACAAAAATCGCGCGTTTTAGGTCTAAGAAATCACTCTTCAGAGCATCGGCTTCAGTATGACGCCCTTCTGTTTCTCTCTGCGGTGCCCCTTGCAGCTAACCCATTAAGGCTCCAGCATAGAGTTATATACAATAATACTCCGTCGTGTCACTGCTCTATAGTGAGTCCGACATCGGTGACGGAAAAAAGACAAAACGACTGGAGAAATATTTGATTCAGGTTAGATGGTCAAGGGTTTTAGCAACGAATACGGGTTTTCGCAGGCTAGCTCGCCCATTGGCCGGTTTTTGCAGTTACATTCAAGCTTCACAAGAAAAATTAGCTGCGGAAAAGAGGGGAGTGGTGGTAGGATACCATCTGTAAGTAAAATGGTAAGTAAAAAAAATAATAAAAAAACAACTGTCAACAGCTGATCGAAAGGCGAAAATGTAAAATATAAGGCACAAGCCGGACTAAAGAAGCTCTTTAGCAGGAGCGCTTTGACTTTGAGAGGGACGGAAACCACCGCCAGAGGGCGTGCGTGATCATGCCGGCCAAGTTTAATGATAAGAGACGTTGCTAATAATACCGGTGCCTTCGTGTTTTTTTGGTAGTCACAGTAGAAAGTCGAATAAAATAAGAAAGAAAAATAATAAATTTTTTTCTATTTTTTTTTAAACAATAAATTCGAATAACGCCTTACAACTCTCGAAGTTCAAGCGCCGTAAATACGTCAAGTAAGTCATTTAGTGTTAGCGTTATTGTAACACCAAAGCTAGAACTAAACGAGCTATAGAAATTCGAGAAATAAACAAACACAAATCACTGTAAATAATACAAAGCTAATTCGGAAATAAACCATCATCGAAAATCGTACACTGGAAATGATGACGTAATACGTTAAGTATAGCCTACTTCTGTTTCATCTTCGCCGTGCACCAGCGGGCCTTGTCGGTAATGCGGTGTGGCATTGATCTGGTGGTGGAATGGTTCACCAGTTCGAATCCGGATCACATAATCGAATGGAACGAAAGTGCGTGAAGGTTGCTTATTGTAATTCGTTACTTTTTTACGATGTGTGTTATTATCTGATGACGTTATTCCGATATGATTTATAAAAGAGAATATTTCGTTGCAAGTCTTCCTTGCTGTTCGGTTACTTGCCACAATGCCGACTATGATAGCGCTGCGAGGCACGTTTACGCAACGTGTATGGCACGTTTTTTGCATTCTCGCAGCTAGAAACTAGAAATCATCTGAAATTCCAACATGGCGGCGGTATTAGCTCTGCCGGCTCGCAACGAAAACAGTCAATAATGTGAGTTCAGAAGCAACTGGGAAAATTGTTTCGTCAGGAGGATTATTTTTTTATTGTCACGGATTATAAGCCTACAAGCAATTGCTCAAACGACGTCGAATTTATCTTTGCCACCTTTGCCATCGTGATTAAATTCTAGCTGCAAGAATGCAGAGGCGAGTCATTCCATAAACGCGCCCTCAACAGTCACTCGCTTACAACTAGCCGCATGGGGTTGCCACTCAAAAACAAGGGGGAGGGGAATTGAAATTTAATGGCGCATCGACAGCTAGGTCATTAGCGCCAACCTCAGTCACAGTGCAGTGGTCCGGGCTGCCACTGCGCCACATATTACAGAGATGGAGACGCAGGCTTCTGGCCTGTGCATCCTCTGTTGTGTCAAGGGCCGGAGTAAGGCTGGGACGTTAGGGCCATGTGTCCCTCGCCCCGAATTTCTGGGCAATAAAATTAAAATGTGGAGTAGCCAGTTAAATCGTAAAATCAGTATTCATAGCAAAACTTTACAGATCCTGGAATTGTACCCTGATGATGGGAAATCTTGCGTAGCAGACGTGTGTTCGAAAGCTACGAAAACTGTAGCTTTCGTTGTCACGCTATCCTTACAACCTCCGCACTAGCAATGACGTATACAGTAAAGAGTTAAAAGCTGTTGTTTTATTTAATCACGATAACGTCATGGAAACTTAACAATATAATTGGAAGATTTTTGCCAAAGTAATGTGTGTTGGAAGTAATGACATTCAACAATGTCATGGACAATTACATGAAAATGGAACTTCTTATTCTTGGTTTGACATGCACAACTTCCAACTGTTGGAAACACACATCGTTATTTACCAATCTTTAATGATGACTGACTGTTAATTCCTGACAACGATTTTCTGCATGTGATACATAAAAAAAATAAATCAATGCACGTGCGTTTTATAAAATGCTCTTCGTAAAAGAAATTACTTCACTAATGTTTTTTTTTCAGGAATTTGATAGAATAAAACCAATTTTTTGGTAACTTAACCAGTTTTATGGGTGTTCCTTATTCAGTCGCATACTACAATTTTTTTTTTTACTATACGAAAAATTAAACAAAGCGTGAGGGAATATGATACGAGTAAATTAGATAAGGAAGTTGGACAGTTTGATACTACTCAAACATCAGCAGAGAATGAGTGCACATAGTGTCGTCGATCATTTAAAACTCGATTTGCCAAAAAAAAAAAGCTGCTTAAAACTAAAAGGTAGCTAAGCAATTTCTGGTTTTGTTTCCCTACTCGTTTTTGTAACCAAACAACCATTTTTTCGCCTTTTTCGTTGAAATATATTTCGCTTGTGAGCAGACTTAATAGCCCGTATTTATAAAAATGAAGCTTTACTTCGAAGTAAAAGACAGAAGTAAAAGGTAAAAGTAAACGGTTTTGCTTCAGTTCGTATTCAAAATCTCGACCTTTTCCTTGCAAGTAAAAAGTACTTCAAATAAAAGAAGTAAAATAGGTACTGAAGGTGTGCTTTCAGACGTGCTATTCTAACTTGCAGTGTAGATCTGAGCCCCGTTCAATTGTTTAATTTTTGTTTCAGCGTTGAGACTTGAATTTGTTCATGTGTTTCAGTGTTGAGAACTGAATTGACGTGTTGATTTGTCTATAGTGCAACGCATTTGTAGAAGTTGCGTATATATGAGCCCGAAGGCAGAAAGGGGTGCGACGTGCGACTATGTCGCAGATAATCTGGCACCGTCGCAGACAAAACGTGCCGTTTTGACCAAATGTCTGCCGTTTCGCCAATTTTTGACCGATTTGGACATTCCAATACACCATTTTCATCGTCTCGACGAGACCTTTCCATTGATGGAAAAGCCAGATCAATAGGATAAAGCACTGAAAGGTTATTCAGTAAAAACCAATAAATATGCGCGTAGCCATACGAAAAAACAGATTAGCTGCAGACAATTTTTCCCTGACAATTGGTGTCGCAGACAGTGGCAGAAAATTCTGCTTTGGGGTATAAGAGGAGAAATGTCGTCAGTAAGTGAAAGTGAAAACGTACATTGAGGTGAAGATACCACCTCCGGAATGAGCATTTAGGACAAAGTCCGCGAACACCCGGTCATGGAAAAATCGCAATCACACGAAGACTAAGAAAAATAACGCTTTACATATCACTGTACATGAATATATGATGCTCTTTGGAAAAAGGTGAATAGTAAAGCCTTAATGAACAAGATGAATAACAAAACGTAAAACTGATAAAAATAAAACATGGAAAAGGCGTATTTGACTATTGCCGAGGGAAAAAATTATATTGGAAGCCGTGAATGCAGATGTCAATTCATCGCCTTCTCAGATCACGACTTAGCGATTCTTTTTTTCAAAATCACTGGTCATTACGCCCCTAAGTACAAAGGACACCTTAGAAAAACGAACTCGTAAAAAGAAATGGAAGGTGGGGGGATTAGAAGATGTTACGTATTTTCAGATAGGGAGTCACGCCAAATGTTATACGAGTGTTACGAAGGGGGAGGAGGGGTCTAAATTGTTAGAAAAAGGTGCTACGTGGTTTGTGGGCGCTCCTAATAGCAAATATACGACTCAGTGCACACACTGCAAATGTATGTTCAACTGGGAAAAGTGAGATTCTTGCGAAAAAAGTTGCACCGGACTAGATGCATTTTTTCTGGCAGCAAATCCTTCAAGTTTAAAGCGAGTGCTTCGTTTTGTGAATACGAAACAAGTAAAACCTTTTACTTTGAATCAAACACTCCTTCAGCCTAAAAGCAAAACCTTTTCCTTCACTTTTCTTATGAATATAATCCGAAGCAATTGCTTCTCTTTTTGCAAGTAAAAGGTAATGCTTCTTTTATAAATACGGGCTAATGATGTGAGCAGACTTGATGAGGCTTGCTTTATTAGGGAGGATTAAACAAACGAAGCTTCAACAATCGGCAAGAGGGCAAGTGGGCTCATTCTTGCTATGGTAGTAAGTTAGGTTAAACCCTAACTCGCTAGTTGAACCCTTTGAGTTAGGTTAAGTTATTTATCAGTTAGATGGAATGTATGGTTTCGGACCTTTCAGTTCTTGTAATTGAAGTCTCTGAGAATCTGAGAAAAAGGAGGAGCGGCCGACAATGAGAACCGATATGCGCTCTAACAATTAGAAACAAACACTATTGCTTCAATAATGCTGACTATTAGCGCCGAGTTGAATCAGCGGGGATCAGCTAGACCGGCGTATGTTACGCCGGGGAACAACTAGTAACAAGGAAAAGCATTTGTTTCCTTAAAAGTTAGTGAAATTTTCTCGTACCTTTCAAGTTATATCTTAATTTTTTTGTGCAATAATTTGATAAAAATAAGATTGTTCGTAGTATTTATCAGGTATAAGTGGAGTTGGTGTTTTCCTGATGTCTGTACCGTTCAAATTCCTTTCATACCGTTTTCAAATTTACTCGAAGCAATTTTTGCCATACCCGCATTCTTTGATCCATTTACAAAGCTTTATTAAAGGTTTTTTTTTATTTAATTAGAAAGATGTCCCGCAAACACCAGTGCCTTTAAACATAGCTTTCGTAAAGTTTACTCGAATTCCTGATTTTGCACATATAACTAACTATACATTTGTGCACTTGACTGCTCTGACATCTCTTATCTTATCATTGATGCTTCGCGTCCTGAATCTCTAATTCCCGCTTCAATCTGTCGGTCTCGCCGCCACCTAGATGCCGCCCATTAAATAAACCTATTAATGCGTTGCATATCTCGATGAAAAATAACCTAATCACTTACAGTGACAAATGAATTTGTATCTTAAAACGTCTCTATGTATTTGCACAGCATAAAATATCCATTAAAAATGTAGGCTGGTATCAAGATGCTGCACTTAGTCAAGTACGTGAGCATCGTGCTTGGGATCGGTAAGGTCCTTGTTGAATTGGGCGTGAAGCGTTGTTGATGGGGTGATGGAATATTGAGGAAGTAAAGTCGGTTGTACTTAATGAGGTGGTGATGGCAAGCATTTTCTCCTACCCCTCCAAACCTTAACGGCCTCCATTAGGTACTTCCAAGGGAAAATAGTTACTCGTAAATGAATAAGCTGCATTAAAGGTACATTCCGACTGCACGGGTAGCTGCGAGCACTGGGGCGTCAGATTCGATAGGCGTCCTGGTCCCAGTGTACATCTCTGGCTTCGTACAGACCCGGGTTTGATCCTGGCGATGGGAAGTGCATATGTACGGGTTTTTCTCCGGTTGTTTCCCACCCGTTGCACGAGGGTTTCCTCCGGGTAATCCGGTTTCCTCCCTCATTCGGCAAAAAACAACTGTAATAATGGTGGTATTTCTTCCACTTAACATCTGCCGCCGGGGAATTTGGGTCGGTGGATGCCTCGAGCATCGTCTCTATATATTATATTATATTATATTATATTATATTATATTATATTATATTATATTATTATAACAGCCACGCGCAAATCGCCCTCCACGCATATTACCATCGCACCGTTTCGCTAAACTTGGCGTTGTAATACCAGGCCAACTAAGATAGTAGCTGCGTTCCTCGCAGCAAGGAGCGCAGCTACTATCTCAGTTGGCCTTGGGCGTAGTAGACGAAACATGTTTTTAGGGTGCACGAACCCAAACTGGGTTATCTGCCCGACGACAATGAGAGGGACAATTTAGCTGGAGAAATCGAAGCGTAAACCCAGCGTCTTTGACATGCCACAATCGGTGAATGGGAGTATCGTTGTTAACAATTAGCAGCAATAAAATAGACTCGTTTCGAAAATCATCCTCCATCTTGGCACGTTGCTATAGTTCTGTTGACGATCGGGGAGTATTTCTTATAGTTAGCTAATGACGATATTGTTTAAATACACACACGTTTCTTTTCCGGGTGCGTTGCGACATGTTCGTAGTAGTATTGGTCGACACCGCCCCGAGATAACCTCAGCACTCGAAACGGGCATTAATTCAACTATTTCCTACCGTAACGGTATTGTTTATGGCGTCAAGTCCAGTATAAATCAGTTAAGCCAACATACTTCAAAGAAAACGTTTGGTTTCTAATAGACCGAGATCTCATGCTAACTAGCAGTTAGCAGCTTCTCGCGATAGAATCGTGAATTTTCCAGATATCCGCGATTTTGTGTGGCTGATCAAATTTTGGCACCACCTGCAATTAACCACGCTCGAAGGCCGCGCCAGTCAGTTGATTGGAACTCCTCGCTTAAGGTCACCGTCCCCAGCAAATTGTACGTTTCCTTCGTTGCTATATTTTTAACTTGTTCAGTGCCTACCTAATTCCCTGGATGTTGCGAACGGAAGGAATCCCGAAAATTGAAAGTGTTGTGTTTAAGAATCCCTCCTTTTTTCCCCTCTCTTAGCTTACAAGTCCCTACTTTTTCTTCGCTTACATCAAAGATGGCTGCCAAGGTGATTAATATCGATCTTAGGCCTAACGACACGGCCGCCGCTGCATGAGGGGGAAAAAGAAGGGAGCTGACGGAATCTGATGGGATGTTGGTGTACGATTGGCAGGAGCACCTCACACATCACGTCAAGAACGATGGATGGAATAGGAATGATGTTATCATAGCCTCGAGGGTAGGCCACTGACCTCTAGTGGCAAATCGGTAAACTGAGCAACCCTCGGATTGCAAGATGGCGGCTGCTGCGTGTACGGAGATGTGAGTCCCGGCAAAAATAGTTTAATTCTAACCTCAACGCTAGGCTACATTTTGTAACAGAAATTTAAGCTGAACTGCGGGCCTAAATGCTTCTGGGCATACAATTTTTTGTCTATTAGGCGCCTCAATAAACGGAGAGTACCTCCTGCTTGGAACGCGTAGAACATTTCATGCATGAAATTTGTCCTTATAATGGGTTATTATTCGTCCAAGTAAGAACTAATCGTGTCAGCGGTTCGGATCTCCCCCCCCCCCTCCACCACAAAATATTTTTACAACCAATTTATACACAATTACTTTGAATTAAAAAAAAAATTAATTACACGCTTTTTATGGTGTAGTAATGGTGTGGTATGCTGCTTTCATACATGCTACTTATTTTTACTACATTTTATATTTTAATTTATTTCAGCTGTAGCCTACTGTTGTAATATGATTTTCATGAACGAAATACAAGTAGAACATGTAACGGGCGGGGCCCCGCGCCCCCAAAAAAAAGAAGTCATAAAATAAAAATCTCCATGAAGATAAATTGTAAGCACGTTACTCCTGGACCGTGTCATTTGCGATAATTATTAGCTGTAAGCGGTTTGGTTTATAACTCAAGTAATTCTGCACAAGTTAGGTGATTTAAAATTTCACTCCAAACTCATCAGCCTTCGGATTAACTTAACTCTTTACAGCTGAACTTGAGCACGTTTCTCACTGGACCTTAAGTTGATAGTTGCCAATTTTATGTACGAAATAAAATAGTTTACGCACTGGAAAGTAAAACCCGATTATAAACATGTCGTTGGCACTGCCTGTATCTTTATTGGTGACTGCGACCAACAACCTTGGACCTGGGTTTAAATCAGGCCTTGATTGATACAGACGGAAAGCCAAATGGGCTCGATACCTATTTAGATTTGCGTCCGGATTTCTTTAGGCCTAATAGAGCAGTGACACGACGTAGTATTATTGTGTATAACTCTATGGTGGAGCCTTAATGGTTTAGCTGCAAGGGGCACTGCAGAGAGAAACAGAAAGGTGTCATACTGAAGCCGATGCTGTGAAGAGTGATTTCTTAGACCTAAAACGCGCGATTTTTGTTGTTGGAGAAAACAACGTTATTTTAAGCCTAAGAAATCCGCTCTTCCGTTGTTTTTCCCCCCATTTTTATGTAGTGCACCTTGTAGTTATGCCCTGCAAAACCCATACTGGTGCCAATATGGCGACAAATATCACTGCTCTATTGATGGTACACAGCAGCCCATTGCGTCATTATGGTATCATCCCGACAGTCTCATTGTGGTATCAGAAGAAAATGGCCGAATGTTTGGACCGCTCTCTCTTAGAATCGCTAGTACAGTTTGGTCACCATACCTTTTCAAGGATACAGATCATACTGAATCCATGCAGCAGTGCTTCGGAAGGCAGCGATTTGGTATAAAGAAAATCCCATATTGCAGCCGAGGGCCAGGGGTTTAGGCCACATATGGATTGGGTGGCGACTTAATTACCCTGTCAAACGAGAGAGCTCAGTCATCAAAGTTGTTCTTAAACGCGTGATTAACATTTCGATCCCTCAACGTGACGTCAGTGATGAGGGATCAGACTCGTCGGTTCTTCAAGGCGGTTTATCCTGTGAATAAACCGACAAAAGTTTTTCTGCAGTTTTTCTTGGCTTAGGATTATTAATGCATACATAATTAATAAATGGTTTAGACTGACGTCATACAGAGTGCCCCCCCCCCCGGCCCCCAAGCTAAAATAAGGTAATAAGTCACTGGACTGCGTGAAAGAAACGAATTGATCTGCAGGTATCTGCCCACAATGCAAGGATGGTGGTAAATATCAGTGGCGCATCCAGGAATTTTGTTTGGAAGGGGCAAAAAAAATGGTTTCGAACGCTAACGCATTTTTAACTATGTCAGGGATTTTTCATGCTTTTAAGAAGCTTAATTTGAGAAATGTTTTTAATGGCAGCAAATTCCGTACTTCGTTGTTCTGCTTCAATGCAAATAATTTTCCACACTTTAGGGGGGGGGGGGGAGTGGACAAGAAGAAAGACTGGTTCGGAGAACGAATTTAGGTTGTTGAGAGCATTGTAATATAAACGAACTTATCCATCTTGACGCGAAAAGGGGAGGGGGCTTCAGATATCAGTAGAAACAAAAATCGAAGTGCTTGGAATTGCTCAGTTTTACTGTTAAGCTCGGGTCTTGGGAGGGGCAATTGCCCCCATTTGCCCCCCTCTGGGTATGCCATTGGTAAATATACGTTTATTTGCAGCACAAATCCGTTCCTACTAGCCTTGAAGCGTTACCTCGAAAAGGAAAGTGCTTAATATTATATTGTACTGTTGAAAAAGACCAAGAAGGGCCGAAAAGTAAACAACCAAAAATTAAAGCGTTTTTATGATGTCATGATATGATTGCGTATAGGCCTACATACGCAACAGCGTCGGTTTGGCTGAAAATGTTCGACAAATCCTGCTGTTCGAAATATAATTTGTTTTTCCATAATTTTTTTTTCCATTTTTGATTTCAGATTGGCCAACACCAACAAGCTGCCTCCGCCGCCTACACCTACTTGGCGTTCAACCCAGAACACGAGGTGATGAAACACAATCTACAATTCTACACTTCCCATCCAAGTGTAGATGGCGGGAAAATCAAAAACCTCGAGACAAGAACATTTCAGGTAGATGCTTCCCCTTTGACGGTGTATTCTTAATGAAACGCATTACCAGATATCTAGAAGTTATAAACTAGTTCTGCATTTTAAAATAGCGCCGATTTTGGTTCTATACCGACTCGCTTGGAACCCGGCAGTCAACACCGAATCCAGAAGCTGAAATAGGCCTATATAATCAGTCACAACATTGCTCAGTACACAAGATATAAACAGTGCTACCATGGACTTATATACTCTCACACTACGTCTCTCCAGCTCCATGGTTGGACTAACGTATTTACTTAATTAAGCGCCCGGGTGCTTATTCTCCTGACCTGCAAAACCCGGCGATAATTCGAGGCCTGGCGCTCATTTTTTGAGACCCACTAACTACCCTTAAAAGCGTGTTTGTTCTTGCAGGCTGGCCACTCGCATTGTAGAAATTAGAAAGTCGAACGTGCTCGTTCGATGTTTAACGTAAGGTTTAATTGAACAGAATGAAAACCAAGAAAGGAACACGAATTATAGTGTCCGCGACCGATCTTGAGTTTGCACAGAATGATCACAAACAATCGATTGTATGTTTTTTGGTAGCGGAGTGCCTTGTTGATATCCAAAATAGTTACAAAAACAATGGTGGCCGTCGATTAAAACCGCCCCCTCCAGGAAGACGTATCCAATCATAAAATACGTGCAGGACTCAAGATACGCCGCGCACACAATAGCTTTTTCAGATATCGCTGTGTTGCTGTAGTGTTTAGCCCACTGGAAACCTTTCTGCTGTAGTCAGATGTTTTCTTTTGACCGTGCTTATGCGCGGTGTCCACGTGCGGCTGGATAATCTACATATAGCTAAACGCGGTATAAAACACTAAACAGACGGTCACATTCAGTGAAATATACCAACAGTGGAAATGTTGGTTTCATTGCCGCACAGTTTATACAGGCACGGGTTGCCTGTGATTGCTCGTTAAATATCAAATTGATGAAACCAAAGCAATAGTGTGCAATGGTTAAACACAAGAAACATGACGAAAAAAAAACTATTGTCGTCAATCTATGAGGCCCACGTACTTATTATTTTCACCAAATGAACATTCTGCAGAAATTTTCCCTGTTTAGTTAAAAAAAATTGAAACACTCACATGAAGACTGGTATACTTTGCGGAATTTGATATGCAGGTTACACATATACGAACTGCTGCCGCTATCAGCCTAGTGTGAACAACGTCTTTTACTATGTGAACAGACGTTGACTGCTGCATTTGTGCTGCCATTGTAGCTCTATCTATCCATCCATCCATCCATCTGCGTAAACGAAAGAGAAAATCATCAACATAGTACAGTAATCCAGGTTTATGCACTTTCGTTTCATTGGAGTGGCCTGATCCGGATTCGAACTGGTGATTCGAATCCGTCCGCAGATCACTGACATATAGATATGCCAGTGGTGGAGTGGGCATATTGATAAAGGCGTTCTTTGATTGATCTAGGGTCGGATTGAGTTGCCAGTTTTGAATTGAGGTTACGCCACTCCGACGACCCATATGTGCGCAAAGGTGGTTTACTGTAAAATACAGGGCTGGCAGGTTTTTGCCACGAAGTGGTTAAAACCGGTTTTTTTTTTTACCGTGGTTTTCACCGTCCCGTGCGTTTTTGCCACATTGGCCAAAAATATGGCAAACATCGACTTGAAGTCAAATTTTTTAAAAAGGGTACCCTGCAAATAGTCAAATATTGGCAAATTATAACAGCTCCCCTTGAAAAACGTCACGTCGTTTATTTGAAAAGTCATATTCACTTCTTAGTTACCTTTCATACGCTTATTTTCATAGTAAAAGTTATGATTCTTCTCACAATATCTTTGCAAATTTGTGCAACTGACTGTCGAAAATTGCATAGATTTTTGTAAGAAGACTATAATTTACTGTGCAAATTATAGTGTACGCGGCCTATCTTGAGTTCGCCGCGGAACGAACACAGATAAACGATTGTACGTTTTTGGTAGCAGAGTGCCTTGTTGATATCCAAGATGGTTACAAAAACAATGGCGGCCGTCGACTAAAGTCGCCCCCTCCAGGAAGACGTAGCCGCTCACAAAATACTTGTAGGACTCAAGATACGCCGTTCACACAATAATAAGCGTATGAAACAGCTTGCTGGTTTTTGCCAGTTTTAGCCTGTAATAACCGGGGAAAAAAACTGTAAAAACCGTGTTGCTGTTTTTGTCAAAGCTTTGTTTGCCGGCCAAAACCCAACCCTGGCATAGAATACTACGTTTTTTCTAGTGTGTGATTTTCGCTGTTTTTCCTTTTTATAATACAGCGATTTGTATATATTTATTCTACGTGTCTATCTATTTACAACATGAATTTACAACAAAAAACATGAACATGAGACACGAACCAACAAAAAGCAATCGAAACACGAAAGACCAGCAATAATCGTGGCCAAAAAAAAAAACAGTCGTAGTAATTACAGACGAATTGCATCTGTCTATAATACTTAGGTACGAAGAGAAAAAGACTCCATTGAAAATTTCAGTGACAGACTCTAATCTTGCGTTGCCTCCTGGCGGAGTTTGGCCTTTCGAAGAATAAAAAAAAAACAATGCAAGATAGGATGTTGTTTACAACGTGGAAAGCCCATTGTCGAACCTGTAGACAAGTAGTGTTGTGAGCAATATGTAATGTGGTGTTAATGATAGCATGTCGACTTGTCTGGGTTAATCGCGGGTCTTTGGGGGAAAGCCATGGGGGACTAAAGGCGGGTTCTCATTATGAACACCCTCAAAAAGCTGCCCTTAAAGTATGTGCACACATACTAAAACTCTATGCGAATTCCGAGGGTTTTGGAAACGGAACATGTAAACGTGAGGATAATGCAACAACAACAACAACAACAAAAAAA
>JAHWFP010245523.1:62534-88773 GCA_023313725.1 Lithobius niger | reverse complement strand
AACAACAAAATTTCCCCCACGGCTTCTTTCCACAGTGATGCAAATGCAGATACGTGCTCGCACCGCTTTTTTCCTCACCCATGAAATTTCCCGAATATGTTTCATTCTTCTTGATTAAATCCTCTTTAAATTTTCTTTTCTTTACGTTATTATTTAATTAGTTTTTTTTTACGCTTGTTGTTTTAATTTTTGCTTTTATTTTCATTTCTTTGCAAGACTCATAAAAACACACCCCTTCGAGTTAAGCAAAATGTAGATCAGTGGTAGTCATGCTTCGTCAATCATTTCGATCACGAAATGTCTGTAACTGCATTTAACACTTTCAATCTAAACCAACGCTTACAAAGAGTTCATAAATCAACACAGACTGAAATATATTTCCGATGCGTTTTGGCCTTAAATTTCAGTAAAAAGATTCCTCGACCGTTGAAACTAAAGGCCGAAGCCATTCGGCTCAGCCATACTGGCACTGCCAGCTCGAACGACACTGATAATGAGGTAAAAAGCCATTAAGATGCGCAAGCATACAACAAAATGCGACGTTTCGAGTCGGATACGACTCTTTATCAAGCCATTAACACTCGACTAAAGGTCGGCCCAGACATTACTTCCAGCATATACAGGAGCTGGGTTCGGTGACTACTGGGGGTTTATAAGGCAAAGTCCCCTGGCGGAAAAAAAAATGTTAATTCCCAGTTTTGGTAATAATGGAATATATTCGGGTAACTGTTTATTTTCAGGCATAAGATGATTGTATACAGGGGGCCGTTGAACTAAGATGCAAATGGTTGCTCAATTAATTCTTGATTGGTTAATTTTTTTCCGTGAAAGAATTTGTGTGTGTATTCTCCTTGTCGGGGGTGTACTCTGTGTCGATCCGGTGTTGCACAAGAGTTTGTTTTATCGTTATATTTTTAAGTTAAGGGAAGACAGTATTTTAGTCATAATCTGTTTGGTCATTCCTATGTAGGTAGCCTTGCGTGAAGGTTCTCCACACGAAATCTGATAAACGACATCATTGTAGGTTTTGAGTTGTTCTTATTCTCGACTATTTTTCTTGGCATGATTAGACATTTTAAGCTCGAGTGGGTGGACGAGACCAAAGTAACCACACAAGGACAAAAGTGTACCCTCCGTGGGGGGAGGGGGGGGGGCGGCGAGGTGTACTGTAGGCTACCCGGGGTTCACTTTTGTTTTTCTTGACATCGTAGCCATGTTTCCTTGTCAGGATCAAGAGCACATTTTAGGTGCATTCTTGAAAAATTACAACTGGACCCCACCCCAATATCCAGACTTGGTTGTGGGATATCCCAACTTTTATTGATGCCATTAAAATAACTTTTGCCACCACTTTTTTTTTTCATTTTGAATCCTTGTTTATGTCACAGTGTGATGGCTTTCCGATAGGTAGGCCGATGTCTACCTTTTTATCAGACGTAGCTCTTAACAAAATTGATAATGCACTCATGCAAAACTTACCCCAAACTAAGTTTTACAGACTTTTCATGGACGACTCTCTAACACTCTTTCGTAACTCCGACAAAATACGCATGCAAGTTTCTTAACAGTGCTCACCCCTCCCTTGAACATACGATGGAGGCGGCTGAAAACAGCTCCGTTCATTTTCTTGACACTGCTGTTATCATAAATCCCAATCCTACTGGCCAAGTTAATCGCACCGAATAATACTTTGGACGTTAAATGAAAACATGAAGACTGCTACCGCGAGTCGCAATCTTCTAGTTTTCATTGAACTTTTGAAATATTAGTCAGTTGCGATTAACTTGGTTAATAGGGTTAACCTTAACCTTGGCGGCCTTATTCTGGTTGAATGATATCACTACTTTCAAAGTCCGACCCCTTTCGGAAACTTGGCGGCTTCTCTTTTACCAGTTTTGGTTTTGGGTGGATTAAGTTTTCTCAGGAGTGCGAAGAACAAGAGACTTTGGCTCTAGCGTTTAACCGTATTGCGTCTTTCTCGATCGTTTAAATCGTAGCTATTACACTGAAAATAAAAATTCGAAAGGGTGCCTCGACTCGAACCGGTATCGTAACCTATTTTGATGTATAAACCAACGCATACCGACTGAGTTATGATCACGTCAAATTAAGCTCTTTGAAAATTTTCTCATAAGCGATTCTATTTTTTACAACAAAAATTCGCCAATAAAGCCGTAACCATACAGAAGAAGATTTCGTGCGAAGCGATGCGTTACTACGTGCCTACAAGGTCAAAATAGTGAGTATGGCGTTTATTAACTGATTTTGACGTCTTGGGTAAACCATGCATCCTGCGAGCCACGCAACCGCGAGCAGCCAGTCTGGTTCGGGCCTTATAGGCGCTGTTCTCGTCGTATACCGAGGCAAAGACTTTATGATGTTCCAACATTCCTCTTTATAAGCTCCTGGTTTTCTTTATTTACGTTTTTTTTTTTGTAATTTTTTTCCCCATTGTCTTTATTATTTTTTTTTTAAGAAATGGAAAAAAATAAAATTAGTTCATTGAAGCATTCCATAAAATGAGCTAACGTATATTTGCAATCTCGTTATCAGCATATCGCAGATCGGGTGCTTCCAACAGCACTACCGTAATTGCAGTGGCGAGTGGATATTCCCTTCTGATATTCTCAACATAGAAGCATAATCTTGTTGAATGGTGCTAATCCTAGGAAAAGCTGTACCGTAAATCGTGGAATAAACGCCCATGGGCTTATGCAGTTAATTTGGCAAAAATAGGGGGATAGGCTTTAAATCAACCTTATCATTTTTTTTAACTTTCTGGATATCTTATTACAGAAAATTCGAAGCTTTTGAACGATCTCTGTGAAAGACCAATTTTTCATCCTTTTAATTGCTGTGAAGAAGGGCTTAGGTGAGGCTTAGGTGAGAGATGCCTTGTGCAGGCGCTAAAGAAAGAGTCCACTATTACTACAGGGAGGGAGAAGGGGCCAGTAAACATATTAAGCAGTACTATCTTTATTCACATCACATAACTTTTAGGTAATTTTTCGTAGAAAAACGACAATTTGAGGGGTGGGCTTTAACTCCACTATTCCATGATTTTGACTTTACAGCATTTTAGGGGGTGGGCTTTAGCTTCAACTGGGCTTTTAATACACGATTTACGGTATATGAGAGCATTACGGACGGATAAGCCAAAGGCTCAACATATAAGTCCTAAAGTCAACGCAAATAGGTTTGCTTCTGTTTAAGTATGAGAGCATGTAGAAACGCTTGTATTATGGTCAGAATGATGCAACACGAAGGGGAGGGGGGGGCGTATGACAAATTGCACACTCTGTGTATCAATAAAAACTGCATGCACACCAAATTTCAAATCCCTGGCCCATGCAGTTTCTTAGCTGATATATGCGGACGGAGAAACAAGATCACTGTAGAAGGCTTCTCTCGTTAGGAGTCACACGAAGAGAAGCTAAAAACATGTGAGTTAACGTTCAGACTGATGTAAAATATTAAAAACTGGTGAAAATTAAAATATTAAATATCAATATTAATTAAAATATTAAAAGCCTTTGAAAAAATTTCCAGGTCATCCGTCTTTTTAACCTACGTTGTAATAAGATTTGAACTCTATAACGTTAATTTTGCTGTAAAAAATGTGATATCGAAGCCAGTAGCACAAGCCGCAACAGCAAAAACTAATATTTCGGTACCAAATTTACAAATGGCGAGGGCGATACCATCTTCAGAGTAAAATGCAATAAAAATATAAAAAATATCACCGTAAGTTATGGTACAGTTGGATTCCACCACGTTGGTGTCGTTAATTTTAAATCGTCCAGTTAAAGGCGTGCTTGTTCCAAACGGGAGTATGGAGGATGAAAAATGGACTTTTAAATTAACGACACCAGCATGAAGGAATCCGACTGTGTTGTAATGTAAAGTGTTAGTTTTATATTTTTATTGCTTTTGACTCTGAAGATGGTATCGCTCTTTGTAGTTTGGATACCGAAATATTAGGTTTTACTGTTGCGGCTTGTGCTACTGGATCCGATTTCATATTCTCTATACGAGCGCACATATGAGCGCACATATCCTTGTCGTCGATTTGATGTAGAAAACTACGGAATAGGTGCAGAGTTGACTGTGCGACAGTTTTTATGTACCTGGAGCGGAATAAAGATAGTTCTATTCACGTTGCAGCACTCGTCTGTTCTGAAACCTCACGAACAAAGGGGGGTGAGGGTGAACGTCTAACTGGAAAATCGCATAATTGGAAGAACATGTACAGTATAACAGTATAACGGAAAATCGTCTAACACGAAATTCCTATAATGGGAAATCGTCTAACAGGAAATTCCTATAATGGAAAATCGTCGAATGTCCCTGCCTCACTCGCGCTGCCGCGCTCGCTGTGGCTATACCTATAACATCAGAAACCGCAGGTATATTATTGTCCAGTTGGAGGTTTATCCTTTATACGAGTATCCATTATACGATGTTCCGTTTAGATGATTTTCCAGATATTTATTTATGCAGATATTAGACAATTATCCCGTTAGACGATTTTCCAGTTAGACTTTCGTCCTACGCTCCAAACAAGAGGTGGGTATAATTTAAGGTATCCAGTGAAGGTGGAGGAATCCGGCTGAGGAAGAAGATTGTATCCTTCAAAAACGTTTCGAAGAAATTAAAAAACGGATGGAAAAGGTTTTTTTTTTCTATTCACCTCCAGCTTCTTACAACTTTAAGACCATTTCACTGAACCAGTTTTATTTCTTTCTGCCGTTCTCCGTATGGGGACTGCTGTGCCAAAACCTTCCACCGCTCAAAATGTACGCAACCACGAGTATTGGATATTTCCAGAAGGGTTTTCTGCACAGTCGGGTAACCACATCCATACTCGGTGACAGAGCACCCTTCCCTTTTTTTCTGCATCGTCGGTTGGGGCAAGTAGATTTCAAGCTGTTCGATCCTGGGAAAGAGAATGCTGTTTCAAAACCTGCTTAACACAAACGTTCAATAATCAAAAAATGATATATCTATAGCCTATAGGATGTCCGAAAGAATTATACTCCTTGAAAATAGGTCTAGGTACCTTCCCCACAGGACGAATGCTTCGATGCTTGGCAATCTATCACGTATGCTTCCATGAAACATGCTTTACGGATGAACAGTCGAAAAGATTTGTCTGACAAAAGAAAGACCACATCAGCTCCCACAAAGGTGCTCCGGAAAATTGGTGAGTTCTTAAAAAGAAGAGCGCTAAAGTAGAATGCGAAACAAGTTGCCTTCGAAGTAGACGAAGACGTTTTATTTTTTTGCGGTTACCGCAATGGAACCTATAGCAAGAAGAAAAATGTAGAAAAAAGTTACAGGTAAAAAACCTGCTGAAATTAAAGCCTCTGGGGAAAAACCAGGGTAAAATATCCTCGAAGGAAAAAGTTATGGAAGTTGCTTCCTGGTGAAACTCATCCTCTGCATGGGCTTATTCAACCCAAGCCAACACATTAACCTAACCTAACTTCTAATAACAATAACATCATGACTAAACCAAAAGGGTTCTTTTTAATCGTTCGTTTTTAAAACACTTGTTAACAAAACAACGACACGACAAGTGTTTTAGATCTAGTTGAAGCACTACTTTTTATGATCTATTCTTTGTTGTTTTGTTTTTTTTAATCGTAGCAGTGCGCCAAATTTTAAAGCTGCTCTGTACGTTTGATCAGTGGAAACTTCGCTCGTTTTTGATATAACAGACGTTCAATGACTGAAACTTTACGGGTTTTTTGTTGACAATGTATTGTTTTTGGTTTAAATAAGCCTTTTCTTTGTGGGCCTGAGAGAATGCAGCAATTTGGGAGTGGAAAGGAGATTTTGGCGAGCCGGTCGGCTGGCAGTCGAAGCTTAAAGGGGGGAGTTCGACTGGTGCACTTCAGTTTGGGAAAGGTTTAATTGGTACTGCAAGATTCGACCACGAGGCAACTGATCTTAAGTTACGGCATGACCAGTCACGGGTGATTCAGTTGTTGATGAAATTTATTAACATGGTTCGCCTTACTTACACATTAGAACTGGGCGACTTAAAGCCAAGTGGGAATTGAAAAAGCGTTAAATATGCGTCGACTGAGTTAGGAGAGCTGCGGCGTTAATGAAATTAGTGGAGGAAAATAAACTAGGAGAGACTATTGTTAGGGCTCAATATGGGCCTAATTAACTCGAACGTTGTGATGAAGGCCGAGTTGAATTTAGATCTGAAGGAATTTAGGGCTAATTTAGGGATTAGGGTTAATTGAGCCAAATTGTGTGAGACGGGAGAGGTGGAAGGAAAACTGGTGCTGGGCCAAGAGGCCCCGACTCTTTCATTGGGGAGAGTTGGCTGAGATCGGCGAGCTCGTCGATACAACGGTGATATTACATCGATGCGTGACGTTTGCAATTTGACAACAGCGCATTGTAAACTCGACTGAATGCTGAGAAATTGCCTAAACAATGGTACAATCAATGCCTTTCAGCTGTGTAAAACTTTATTTTTCCAATGTGGAAAGTCTGGTTGGCAAAGGGAGTGGTCATCCGCCTCCGATCGTCGCTGTTTGTATGCGTTACAACCAACGTGTACTCTGGGATCCCCTCTGGATTTCCTTCTGCTTTCGTCTGCGAGAATCCTCTCCCGTCTCCGTACAGGCCATTCTCTCCTGGCTGCTCACCGGTGTCGCATGGGCTGGGCTGCCACGGCAGGCTGTCCATATTATGGGTGTCCTCAGACGCCAGAGCATCTCGTTCTGGCCTACCCTGGTCTCCACCGGCATCGCTAGGGACTTGCGCGTTACATTCGTCAGGCGCAGAGTATAGGGCAGTGACACAACGTAGTATTATTTTGTATAACTCTATGGTGGAGCCAGTAACAGGGTTAGCTGCAAGGAGCACTGGAATGCGAAAAGAAGGTCGTCTAACTGAAATCAATGCTATTAGACTGGAGTTCTTAAGCCTATAACGCGCGATTTTTGTTGTTGGAGAAAACAACGTTCTTTTAAGCCTAAGAAATCCGCTCTCAAAGCACTGTCTTGACTAGAAGTGCCGTTTTTTCCGTTACATTTTAATCTGGTGCACCTTGTAGCTACTACCTCCAAATGGTGTCTCGTAGTCAATATGAAGTCACTTGACGCTGCTCTGTAGGGAACTTTCTCTCTTTCGGGTCATCCGCTACAGTAAATGCCCGGCTTAGGGCGGTAGCTGCCTTTGTCAGGGCAGGGCTATCTACAGTACTGGCCGGATCTTGGATGAAAAATAGGATTACGAGACTGGGTTGGCAATATGGCCGCCGAAAACGTCACTTACGCGATGATTCGTTATGTTGCCTCGTTCTGTCAACCGAGGGTGACACCTTCCGTACAAAAATGCCAACGTTCCTTCCCTTGCAACACTTTCTGGATACACGAACGTGTCGCTTTTTTTCCCCCCAAGCGCAGAGAAATAGCTTAACTGTGGCTGAGTGATAGCTTAAAAACTATTTAAAAACACCTCAATACATAATAAAAATCTGTGACGCAAATTTACGTAAAATTAAAATTATATTTTGAAAACCGCCACTAGATGCTAATAGATGTCGCGATTCACCGTACAAAAATTCACCGATACGATTTACCAATTCCCGAACAGACCTCAAGAAATGGGACGGTCGTGGCGTCCATTTTGTATACCCCCTCTAATTCGTTGTAGATCGGCCAGTTAGTTTACTAACCATGGTCGGGGTCACGGGTGTTTAGTTGTAGGTCACTTCTTACTTCGTCTCCCACTCTCTGTTCCACTCTCTGCTTTTTATTTTATTGGTGGGTTTGGTGGATGTCTGCATTGTGCCTCTTGTATTGACTATGTGTGTTCTGTGGCAATGTATTTTGTATTTGGGCGCATGGCGAGAGGTTCATGGGAATAAATAAATCAATCAATCTCATTAGTCGTTGGGTAGAGATTGCGAGCCATAGGGTCTTATTGCGCTTCGACTGGGGTTCGTTTGTAGTTGCAGGGCTCCAGGGCCTCTTGCTGCTGCGCTGTTGGTGTGTTGATGAGGCAGTTTCTAGCGAACTCGTTGTATAAAACGTGGAATTGTGCTGATTGTGCTAGCTGTGTTTTGTTCTTTGGTTTAAAATGATTTCACGTTTACATTTTGTATTAGGGTTGCCGCATTACTGCGGATCACGCCCCAATAAAAACATTCCGTTCCGTTTTGGTTGCCACTTCAGGCGAAGGACGGAGCATTGTTGAGGTTTCTTGAGGCGCAAGTTAGCAGTGTTACACAATTTTTAAAAAATATGGCGAGCCTGGTAATAATGTATTTGCTTCTATGGTGCTAGTGGGCAGAAACACAAACCCAACTTTATTTTAAGACTTTTTTTTTTCATTCAGGTTCCTTCCACACTAGGCCCAGATTTTCAAGTCCAAGGCCTGAATCTTTATCCCCCGTCCCAACCCGACTCCATCCCGACCCTGATCCCAATGTTTTAGTGTGAAAAGGGAACGTGAGTCGGCCCGTGCTTTATGGAAATCTTTTGACGCTTCGAGCGCTGGCATATCCAGTGAGATAATAGGAAAGCAGGAGGATGGGTTGGGGAGAGGGACAAAAAGGGAACAACAGCGCGAAGAATGATCTGGGGAGAGAAAAAGTCCGGAGTCTGACTGGCGACGTCCAAAACATCAAATGCGGTGTTCGGGGTCAAAAGTGAAAGCAGTTTAAGTAGCAGTCAACACTCTAGGTTCAAAGGCAACTTACATTTGTTAGGGGAAAATACCCACATATTTTCAACAAATTCCAGAATTTCTTCATCTCACATTTATTTATCTCTACCTTCACGAAAATCGTGAAACCCCTGAATTCTCTGGTTTTTAATGTGCAAGGCCAATGGCTGCATAATTATAACGATACAATTTAATAATTACGATAAAATATCAATTAATTTGTGATGCGTGAGATATTTACTTGAAATAAAAACAACCTCCTGATCTTTTTAGTTTTATACCGTTTTATATACATTTTGGTTTGTTGATGGTCTTGTGGTTCCTCTATGACGATTTGATAATGAAGTACGACAATCAACTAATGAGGTCCGACACTGAATTCGGCGGGCAGACCGCTAGTGTGTTTTGTATTATCCTTGTAAATTTATTGAATCGCCATTTTGCTTGCTAACCCCAGCTAGAGTGGCAAGTAATGTTTCAGAGTTCAAAATGTTTAATTCCTTTATTAAATCTTGTACGAATATTAAAGAAACGATATTAGCTGCATATATTAGTAATAACGAAGACACACAATGGAACCAACATTGTGAACAGCATTAATTGAGTAGCAAGTGCGCAACACTAATTAGGGTCAAAATTCACATGTCATCGCGAGTCCCGGAATTCAACCGGGGTCTTTCGATTGGGCCTTCAATGTTTGATGGTTGGAGCCCACGGTTGGCGGTCACCACCTGGGGTCATGCGAAGTAATTTAGTTTCTCACGTGAGATGAAGAGAATCGATGCTAGAAATTAGGTACTTATAGTGTTGGGCGGTACCCGAAATTTTTGTGACGGTGCCAGTACCAGCCTAGGTACCGCGGTACTCGGTATTTAACGGTTCTTAAAATTTAGCAGTACTTCCTTCGGTACCTCCGGTACCAACGGTATATTTTTTTAAGTAGCTTTATCAAACTAATTACGGTTGGAAATGGAATCATCAATTTCATTTACGTAGCTCCTCCCCCCCCCCCTCCAAAAATACACATAAAAAATAATCACCAAGTAGGCTTCTGAACTTTGAACTCAATTTTATTTTTCTGTAGGTTCTTACGCTAGTTGTAGCATCAGTTACACAAATTGGGCTCCACTCTTGTGCATTGTTTAGAGTTCCAATTTTACCATTGTTGATCGTTAACCGATTATTACACAGTTTTGAGCCCTACAACACAAGGACTGACTGATCTATTGTTATAATTTTAGCGCCTTTTTTCATATTAAAACTTTATTCTTTATTCCCACTTAAGAAGAGCGAAGCCTGTCTGCTATGCGCCCTCTCTACAACTACCTTAAAGCTACTTACTCTAATAACAGCCCACCGGCTACGCAATACCACACTCCCGGGAGATACCAACTACCTCTCAAAGCGCCGAGTAACCTCTCCGCGGTACACCGTGAGAACCGGTATACCGCCCAACACTAGGTACTTTTATGTATGATTGTGTACTGGTCTTAATTCAAATGGCAAGTAAGCAGCTATCTTTATCACGTCGAGTTGTAGCTTTGCAGTCTAGTGCGTAGAGGCTCAATCCAGAGGTACGGGTTTAATTTCCCGACTCATAACAGGTGAATTTCAAAAAAAAATTCTCGCTGGCAATTTCCTTCTGCGTAATTTGCTTCTGTCCTATGCAACTATTTTTCAATTGATTTTGTGTTTAAAACACTGCTAAAATAGACTAGTTCTTGTAATGTACTATAGTCAAGGTAAATCATTCACCTTTTTCTTATTCCATTAAAAGTCCATTATTCATTAAACATTTTGTTCTTCCGGTTCTTCGCATCACCATAGGCATGTTGCAAATCTTGTGGACTTATGTTGCTGGGGCCAATGGCCAATCTTAAAAGTCTGGTTTAATCTTTCTTTAAAGGGCGCATGCCTTGTAATTTCCTTTCCGGTTCCCGCATCTAGAACCTTCGAGAAACTTCTGTACCCATAATACCCTTGCTATTTCGCGGTTGCCAGGGGTAACCAAATCGCATAAAAGCAGCGGCCCGGCCATGCAAAATCAGTTAGCCTTCGAGCCAGCCTCCTGACTGGTCCTCCCTTCTTCCCTGCTAGGAGGTCCCCAAGCTTAGGGGAGTCTTATGCTGGTAGGCCTCTTTCCAAACCTAATCCTTACCCCAAACCTAACTTAACCCTGAAGTTCTGACCCTAAATTCCCAAACCTAACTTCAGCCTAATTTCGTCTCTCCCTCAGCTTTTTGCGTTAAGGCGCGTGAGCGTAGTTCATGGCTCTTTTAATTAATGATCGCAAACGCTGCTGACAGAAATACGGAGATTTATTATTTCAGTAGCCCCAATTAACGCCGCTCTTCCGGTAAGTGCTCTCAAACCCTAACGATCACGTTTCCATAATTTTTACTTATTTTTATTTTTTTTTTTATCTGTGATAATATTCTTAGTCGACTCGAAAGCCGACAGGCATTCCATCCACCTCCCGAACGTCTCGAAATTGTATTGAAGTCGATTCAAGATACCTTGAGGTTCTTCATTAGTGGCGTCACGGATGTTGATTGGAATCATGCGGGGACATGCCTTCATGTGTTCTAATAAAGTCGGATGGTTGAAAATTAACCTGTCGTAAGACTGCGTAAGTTTCGTGGGCTTTGCCGATGGGCTTAAAACGTGACTCAGTAATTAGTACACTGAACAAAACTTGTTTCTCGACCTCATTCAAAAATGTGAACTCTTGCGAAGTAAGTTTGTCACGTGAAAAAAGGAGAATCGGTGCTAGAAATAAGGTAGCATGTCTGTATGATTGTGTCTCACAATGCAGTTCGAATAATTAATGCACATTAAGGACGACTGACGCACAAATTGTGCTGTTTTTTTTTTTTTTTTGGACTAGCGGACACGTATCAATAAAAAATAGCAATTTATATATGGCTTGATTTCACCACAACAAAAAAATACACTTAAAATATTCAGCTAGATTGAGAAATTGTTGCTTTTTTTATTACAATAAAATAAATAAATAAATAAATAATAAAACACAGATAAAAATGGTGACAATTACACACAGGACCGTTTACGTCATCAGATTAGAGGTATAACGAGAAAAGATGGAAAAATAAATACGGAATCAAATCTATTTCTGTTGCCTTTTGGTCTTACAGGTTTTTTTAATTGGTTTCGTTCTTTTTCACTTTGCTTTCGTTTTCTTTCATTTTGGTTTCGTTATGTTTCAAATTGCTTTAGTTTCTTTGCATTTTGGTTTCATTTCTTTTCATTTGCTTTCGATTCTTTTCAATTTGCTTTAGTTTATAGATAATTGTCGGCGGAGCGAGCGAGCGAAGCGAGCGAGGCGTAGCCTATAACCGACACCAAATTGCAAAACGTTGGTTGGTCCGTTGGTAGCACATTTTTAGTCTGGGTGGAGCCCAAACCAAAGATCGGATTGGAATGAAATTTGGTACAACGCTTGATACCCCAAACAGTATTGCTGAACCAAAATTTGACGTAAATCGAACAATTATTACGGGAGAAATAACAAATTTTCGAATTTATTTCTAACACTCACCATTGTAAATTTGGAATCGTGAATAGTTAAGGAATTCCGACGACGCATACACCTTGCTGGTGGTACTCAAGTGAACTTAAAAAAACGCCCAAATAAATCATCGTAGCTTCCTTACAGCTAATAAACTTTTTTGGCATAACCCAATGAAATAATACCATTTGATTATAGGACTTTAAGCACTAGAGGAAGGCAAGCATAAGGGAAAAAACAGAAGTGTTCGTTAACGACTCACATTCGTTTCATGTGAAAAATAATACTGGCAGGAATTTAGCAAACATGGCAACCAAAGTGGCGTTGACACTATCAATGGCAATCTCAAATGTGAAACATCAAATCGCCGCTGCAGGAGGAAACCTCTCATATAAGACGACCGTGCAAGGCAGACTACGTGTTTATATCACAACACGGAACAATAATTTGCCTTCGTATAATAATTTTAACATTCATGGATTGCTATGGAAACTGCCGACTCTCCATCCCGTGCTGCAAGAATGAATAGGCTTAACCTCGAAGCAATAGGCCTAACTGTTGTCGCTTACGAAACTAAAACGGGTGATAACAATTACCCTTAAAATTAGGCTTTAGAATTATTTAAATGCTATCTTCTCACCCAAGCTAACACCGTCTGACCTACAATTGAGATAATTCTATTTTTTTTTTAAATTACCGCTCGCCGTTGCAGTATGTGCCGGAGGTGTGCGCTTTAACATTGTCGTAGGAGGCGCCGTAGGGAGCCGCGGATATTTTGAATCTTTTGATTATTTTGAAGTACTACCGTTACTGATGATTGTTTAGCTTGCAGGTAAATGCTTTATTGTTAATATTTTAAGTCTATGAAAGGTACTCCGCAATAAATATAAACAATGTAAGCATTATTGACGGTGGCAAGTTCCTTGCCAGCTAAACCAAGGCGGCTAACGTGTTATTTTACTATGTCGGCGATGACGTAAAGAAGATGCAAATGCCGAAACAGAAACTAAATGTGGGAGCAAACGAAAGCATCTTAAAATTAATATGAAACGTAGCCTACCTAAAATGAAAAAAAAAGCTAAAAAGTTAAAAACACCAGCAAAACTTCAGCTCAAATGTAGCCGAGTGAATATTGCCCCCAGCTTTTTAAGGACCCTTAGCAAATATTACAAAGCCATTATAATGAGAGTAAATACAAATTTAAAATAAATTTCTCTCCGCTCCGCCTACAATAGGCCCAAAG
Source organism: Lithobius niger (assembly GCA_023313725.1). NCBI lineage: Eukaryota > Metazoa > Arthropoda > Chilopoda > Lithobiomorpha > Lithobiidae > Lithobius > Lithobius niger. Next base: position 75,307 of record JAHWFP010245523.1, on the reverse strand, counting down.
CCTGTTTCCTAGTATAATTCTTAAAGTCGAAGCAAAGAAACGGAGAATAAAAAAAACGTAATATGTAGTAAATAAATTAAAATGCAGGTTTGAAAACGTTTTAAATTAAGGATTTACTATACATACCAGGTAATAGCCGCACTGCTACAGCTAAGTAGAACAATATGATGAGAATCATTAGTGTATTTTCTGTCTCTAATACGTTCGAGTACTAAGTTATTTTTTATTTATTTATTTGTAATAAATAGTATGTAGAATTATTATTATATTGCAGTAATATCACTAGCATTTTTCTAATTGCATAAGAGGGCAGCACTGTCGCACGTGAAGATGCTAATCATTCTACGCTACGATCTTGGCCGTATTCTGAAGTTGAGTCCAAAATCTTAGGTTACTACCAAATGAAACCATAGACGTATGTGATCATCTCCAGCGTTTGGAAAAAAAAATTCTGTTCATGAGTTGCACTAAGAAACTGAACGCTATTTCAGCTCGGCTTTATAAAAGAATTATTAAAACGTGTTGAAACGCAACTTACAGCATGGTGACGACAGTGCCATTCTGTGAGATGAGAGAGCAACAACAACAACAAAAATACAAGATTTCGACCAGGACCTTAGTAAACGGAAATTATCGCTGGCCCAGGGACAAGATTTTGGTTGGGGTTTCTGATGTTATTTGTTTTTATTGAATTGGGGTCATTCGTGCCACTAAAACCAATTTGGGCGAGTGCTTGTATTGCTACTAGTCATGTACACTTAATTTTAGAATTATTCTTTTCATTTTACGGTAGTTTTCGATGGTCACGTGTGGAGCCGCCATCTTTGGCTCCAGCGCCAAGAGATAGAAACGTGTGGTGCTAAGCATTTTAATTGGCTGACGGGCAACTCCAACTGTCCGTCAAGTTTCGAAACGAGTCGGAGACGCAACGGAAGCTCTGCGATGTGCCCGCAGGCTACATTTGAGGCATCGGACGACGGACATGCCAGACAAAACGGAGCGGTGTGGCATGGCCTTTACTTTGCTGCGTTACTGACTACGCTTACATGTGGCTTACTGTACTACGTTATTCTAGTGTATGATTTTCGCTGATGACTTATGTTTATTGCGATTTATGTTTATTTATCGAAGGTTTTAAACCCGTTTAATCCTGTGACAGGTTTTAGCTATACTACGACTAACAAATTTTTAGCATTTAAACCCATGTTTTTATTTTTGATATCCCCCATAGTAATGTCTTTTCTGTTTCGTCTGGTTGTGCATCTTTATCGCCTAATGCACAAATGCGGTTAGTGAGAAACAGCTTTAATGTTCAGACTTACTTTATGCTTTCATTAATACAGGGCACCACCCGAGAAGGGGAAAATTGCATCGTAGGCTTTCTGCTGAAACGGGTAACGTGGGTTGCCAAGAGGCTAGACAGATAATCCGTGAGCTCTGTGGTGAAGACTTAATACGCGGTGGCACGGGACGTTCCCTATTACGAATCCTAACCCATTCTGTGATTCACAAATGCAAAGGCTGAAAGCGATGATGCTAATGGCTTCAAGTTGAACCTCTTTGAAATCAGCTTAACGAAGTTGTGAAGTTGCTCAAAAACTGTGTATCACGCATCGCTGCACGTTAACGCGATTAACACAGCTTTTACGATGTCTTGAACGTGATGGTAGAATACTCCCTTTCAAGCAGGGAAACTATAATCGACGTTATTAACCTGAAATCAGCACTATGTACTCTACTGCTAAATTTTCAGCTTAGTGACAGTCAACAAACAGCTGATGTACATTTTGAACAGCTTGTTTACGAAAAATATGCCCACTTTGGCATTTGAAATTCTCCAAACATGAGGCCAGTTGGAGCAAGGGTTAGAGCATGCTTTTATCGATCATTTGAGCTTCGGATCACAGACACTTTCGTGGTTGTTATTAAGCATTAATAAACTGGAATATGGAATTTGATGTCTGTAAATTATTTAGAAAACGAAAAAAACATTAGAACATTGCGCTATGCTCATTGTATTCATCTCTATATTCCGACTGGTGTTTATAAATTCTTAGGCATGCCAGCAGCGCCTTACGTAAGCTTTTGCAACGGCTGCGACAAAGTGTGGCTGTTCATGAAGGAAAGACTGCAGAATTTATCACCATCTAGCTCTGTCTAGCTCTTCCTTGCACCAAGCGAAGGAATGCATCAAGATTTTTTTTTTCAAAGAAGCAACCCTAAGGATTTAAGCCACCTTAATTACTCCTTGGGCACCCGGGAGTACGCTCTAAGTGCCACGTAGACGGCACCACGACAGATTCTTCCATGGATGAACGCCGACTTTTAAAGTGGCACCATCACCGATTGAAAATCGTACGAGAATACCGTGGCGCTGTCTAGCGGCGGTGATATAGGGCAATGACACAACGTAGTATTATTGTGTATAACTCTATGGTGGAGCCAGTAACTGGGTTAGCTGCAAGGGGTACTGGAGGGAAAAAAGAAGGTCGTCTTACTGAAGCCAATGCTATTAGACTGGATTTCTTAAGGCTATAACGCGTGAATTTTGTTATTGGCGAAAACAACGTTATTTTAAGCCTAAGAAATCCGCTCTTAAAGCACTTGTCTTGACTAGAAGTGCCGTTTTTTCCTTTACATTTTAATCTAGTGCACCTTGTAGCTATGCCCTCCAACTTCTATCTCGTAGCCAAAATGACGTCACATGACGCTGCTCCATTGTTTACCTTTACAGTTGGCTCCCAGGTGCACGAGGACGTACCAAATTTTCACTCAGTAATTAAAGATACTCGTGGATTGTTTGTTTCGTTAAAAGAAATGGCGCTTGGGCATTACTTCGTTTGATGCACGCAAGTGCTAGACTTGATATGTTGGTAGATTCTGTAGACTTTCAATCGGTGATAGTGCCACTTTAAAGCACGAGTTTCATACAGTTTTATCTCTACGAATATATATATATATTTTTGTGTGTGTTTTCAAGTGGCCAACTTTCATTCCCAAAGCGACAAACCTATCCTTGCATCCAAATAAAGTGAACTAAGAGAACAACGGCAACAGGGTTGGTCCGGGTTGAATTTAAGTTGGGGGAATTGGGACAAAAACGGACATTTTTCTAATTAAGAAAGCCGAAATTACCTTTGGATGTTCGTTGATGGAGGTTCGTGGCGGTTGAATTCTAGATTAAAGGGATATACCTCCCAGCGCCACTTTTCTCGATCCTCCACATCAAGTAAGGCCCCAAAGGTCTATTTACTTAACGTTAGTCTTTCCTTTGCTAAAAATCCATCTTAAACTGTGGCGTCTAGAAGATTTTCTGTTGAATATTGGGGAACTTTATTTACGTAATGCTTTGCGCGCCTACAATGACCTTGAAGTTTTATCTGTGTGCACGCAGCACTAATTTTATTCGTTTGCTAGTAATTACTATGACATAAAAAAATCTAAAAGACTAATGCAGTAAAAATTAAAATTAATTAATCCAATAGATCGACGAAGCAAAATTATAAGACACTAGTCTAGAAAATTACAAATTGTGAAACATGATGTTGAATGTGGTTGTTGAGGTTAAAAGCTATACGCCCTGCTCCTGACAGCAAGATTACACCACACAGTCATAAAAATCACAAATGCATTTAATTTTCAAGGGATGTCCCCCCCCCCCCCCCCCTTGGTCACCTGCAAAGACAAATGAAGCATTACAATGAGCCAAATGAGAAGACACGGTTCCAAACACCTACATCAATACTTACAATAAAACATATACAAAATAGTAACACCCATCCACCAAACGTTCAATTGCACCCCTCCATCTTGGAAACACGCACTGACGACCACTGATCTCAAATTTGGTTGACTGGTAATGAGAGAAACAATTTTTTCCACTATGATGGAAATGTTTGACCACATTCATTGCTCTATCACGATTTACATTAATTGTATACGCTTCCAACAATCGTCTGATCTTTTCAACAGGTTCGTAATAAATAATACTTGTAATTGTTCATCGACAATGTGATTTTTGGTATCTACGTGTTTTGCTACAGCATAGCTTGAATTTGATTTAGCAATTGCTCCCCCATGGTCCCTTTTTCTTATGCCAATGGATCTTCCACATTCTCCTACATAAATGGCCGTGCAGTCTGAGCATTTAATACAATATACCACATTTTTTACTGAGTCAATGGTCGGATTACTGATGGAGTCAGTAAGGTTGAGGCACGTGGGTGGCAAAAATAACTCATTGACCAGGTCACCTTCCACACCTGAAGATGGGGCCGAAGGGATAGGGGGGGGGGGGTGCCCGAATCATCCTTGCAACCGTTGAAAATGGTCTCGAGACGACTCTTACACCATACTTCGCAAACAATCTTTGGGTAGTTTGAAAGAGATCTGGGATGTAGGGGATAATGGTCCAATCTAATGGAATGGGAGGGGGGAGGGGGAGGGGAGAACGTCCTTACACCTACAGTTGGGAGGTGTGGTTCACGGTCAGCAATTCTAATTGGGTGCCCATTAATGTTATACTTGTGCCGGATACGATTCATTTCAATTTTCGTAACCTCCTCCCTGGTACAGGGGTCAAGCGATCGTCTTATTTCGCCTCGAAGAATTCCTCTCAGGACATTTGGTGGGTTTGCTGAGTTGAAAGGAATGGACCTGTTGGTCTGTGAAGGCTTAACGAAGTGCGAAGTATAAACTTGTTTAAGAAAATGGTCCTTATGAATGTTAATGTCAAGGAATGAGAAACTGCCTGCATCGTTTTGTTTTTCGGCAATAAATTGCAGAGAACGGTGGAAGTTATTCAATGTGTTCAGAACGACCACCGCATCACTTTCCGAACGTAACCACGCGAAGATATCGTCCACAAACTTACACCAAAACCTAATTCTGGGTATGTGCTCATTATTTATCATGTCGTCGATTTTGTTCAAAACAATATCACACAAAAATCCTGAGGTTGATGCACCTGCTCGTACACCTTGAATTTGAGCATAAAATGATCCATCGTGTTTAAAACTAATTCGTTTCAAAAATGGTTTTCACAATCATCACAACTTGTGCTGGTGACAATATTTTCATGTTGATGTCGTCTTTTTTTTGCCTCAAGGGTTTCATCGAGGGTTTGTAGAATCATATCCCTGTCAATGGAGGGGTAAAGAGCTTGGACATCGTATGACACGAAATAACCTCCCCATCCCAATTACGATCAGACAAATTTTCCAGGTCCAATTTTACTTTGACAGCTTTTTTTACGGTGTAAGAAGCTTCAGCTGCTTGGGAGAGGATGGGGGGGGGGGGGCAATGAAATGGTTATGACCTGACGTGATGCTAGATTTCCCAACCGTGATGATCTTTAAGCGGTAATATTTCTTATGCGTTTTTCAGGTCGTGAAGATAAATGGGTGCGTTGGGATTTTTTCAACAAGTTTAGCTGACTCAGTAAAAAATGTGGTATATAGTATCAAATGCTCAGACTGCACGGCCATTTATGTAGGAGAATGTGGAAGATCCATTGGCATAAGAAAAAAGGACCATGGGGGAGCAATTGCTAAATCAAATTCAAGCTATGCTGTAGCAAAACACGTGGGTACCACAAACCATATTGGCGATGTACAAGGTACAAGTATTATTTACCACGAACCTGTTGAAAATATCAGACGCTTGTTGGAAGCGTATACAATTAATGTAAATCGTGATAGAGCAATGAATGTGGTCAAAAATTTCCATCATATGGAAGAGTGGAAAAAATTGTTTCTCTCATTACCAGTCAACCAAATTTGAGATCAGTGGTCGTCAGTGCGTGTTTCAAAGATGAAGGGTGTTACTATTTTGTATATACGTTTTATTGTATTGGTGTAGGTGTTTGAAACCGTATGTTCTCATTTGGCTCATTGTAATGCTTCATGTGTCTTTTGTGCAGGTGACCAAGGGGGAAAACTATCCCTTGAAAATTAAAGGCATTTGTGATTTTTATGACTGTGTGGTGTAATCTTGCTGCCAGGAGCAGGGCGTGTAGCTTATAAATTGTGATTCTAAAATACAAGAATCATTCCGGTTTTGGACGACACAATCAACGCGTTCACACTGGCTTGTCTATTAGGCGCAATGCCAACTGAGACACTAGCTGCATTCTTCGCTGCGAGGAACGAAGCTACTATCTCAGTTGACCTTGGCTATGGTAAATGCGCGGATGCGAACGGTGCGTAGCTGTTATTAGGCAGGCCGGGTGTACCTTTAACAACTAATTGTTGGGAGCACCAGCTAGAAGACCAAGCCGGATCGAGTCATTACAATAATTATGATGTCAAACATTACGTATAGGCAATTCATATATTGCATATTGTTACAATAATTGATCACATAGCATCAGCTCAACTAACTATGTAGTGGTTACTGGCATACTTTTGCAACAATGGTCCCTCTATACGTGATTTATTGTGATAGTTTTGTTCTTCAAAGGCTTAGCCGAGGCGTAAGCCGAGGCGTTAAGAGCCGAGGAAGCAAAACTATCACAATGAATCACGTATAGAGGGACCATTGTTGCAAAAGTATGCCAATAACTAATTTATCACCATACTTTAAATACTTTTTTTCGTTTGTGGAATGGATTCGAGTTGTTTCATGTCATTTTTCTTGGTTCAACAATTCCTGGCGTTCAACAGTCGTTGGCCGCTACAATAATATTACAACAATAACCACGAGACTACACTGGCGTGTTTCTTTGTCGAATCATTCTTCCGTGTTCTAAATATGGAGCCTGACTTGGGAGTTTTCAAATTAATTGATTTCTATAATGATGACGTCGAGGATAATGCTGCAGCTTATCTGGACATTAATAATATGCTGCAGGTAATGTGGGGCGGGGGCTAGCTTTGCTCTTATTTTGTACATTAACTAAATATTTACGTGAACATTTTTAGCACAGCGAGTGTGATATGTTGAGTTCAAATTATCAAATTTTCCGTTAGGTTCTTGAAAATGTTGGTTGCCAAAATGAAAAACTAATGTAGAATAGTCTTAGCATTTACACAAAACAATCCCGTTATTTTATGACGCCGTTCGGTATTGTTCTTTGTTCTTCTCTTTGAAATTATTTTTGTCAAAACTTGGCTGCCTACGTGATAAAACATTTAGGTTGGCGTTATTGTTCATTATTATAAGTGTAGCAATAAGTAACTTATTCTGACACTTTTAACAATATGAACGCTGACAGGATAGCATAGAAACTGTAAAAGTGTACCAATAAGTGACACTTACAACAAAACTGTATCCGATTTATTGTCGAGTTTTATAACAATGAAAAAGAAAAAAGTATGGTGATAAGAATATTAATTTTGAAGTGATAATGAGTCGTTACAATATGACGTCATGTGGACTTGGTAGATTTCATAAATGACGTCATCAGAGCAACTTCGCTGGGGTGGCATAATTTCATCGTTTGAGATCCGGAATTAAACTCGCAACAACATTCGGCATCAAAAAAACATCAAGCAAATGATCCGAACGGAGCGCTTTTCCTAATGCTTGAGTTCCTAAACAAACGATAAAAAAAAAGTTTAATAAATGTGAACACGAGCTCCTAGTAATTTATTTTCAGACTTCTGCGACTAGCATTTAATAACACGAATCCACGTAGTACTTCAATTTTATGTGTGATTCACTGTTACTTAAGGGTAGCCAATTCTAAGTTTCATTCGCTCAGTCAACGAATCCTCTGACATAGAATTTATTGTCACAGCATATGTTAGTTTTTGGCCGAAATTACAACGTCTGAATTCTTCATTTCGTCATTCGTCGGAATTCGTCATTAATTTTTTCGTTTATTCTCATTCGCCACAAGGACAACATTAAAATATGGGTCAGTGCCTCATGGTTCTTCTCTTAACCACAGTATGTATGCAATAATGAGATTTCTTATTTCAGTCACAAATCCATCAGCCCAACTTAATGTGGCAACAATTATAAAACCATTGTTAGCGAGTAGAGGAGAACTTTTGTTGCCTTTGCCCCATAGTGTTAAGACATTCGTAACAATTTTTAGGCTTGATGAATCATATCAAAAACCAAAACTGGTAAAAGGGGCCGCCAAGTTCCGAATGGTTCGGCCCTTCAAAGAAGTGATATCAACACACCAAAACATTCGCCAAGTTAATCGCACCGCTTAATAATTCGAAGGTTAAACGAAAACTAGAACATTGCTACTTTAGGTAGCAATGTTCAAGTTTTCATTTAACGTCCAAAGTATTATTCGGTGCGATTAAGTTGGCGAATGTTTTGGTGTGTTGATATCACTCCTTTCAAGGGCCGAACCATTCGGAACTTGGCGGCCTCTTTTACCAGTTTTGGTTTTTGATATGATATCACTCGTTTTTTTTAATTGTGTATTGACTCAACTCCACTACCGTGCAGATGAGTAATAAAGTGCCATGTCAACAAGAAATTGGTTTTCAACAATTTGCTACAACCTTTTGCCTATAGGCCAAACCATTCTCAACTTAGTCACCTCTTTATTGGCTTTTGGGTTGGTTTTAATTTTGTTGTAATTTGTTGTATACACGTGAATACAATTTCTTTTGCAACGTTGTTTAGATTTATCGTGATACACTAGTGTGTGCCTAGGCACGCACGTCAGTATACATGTTCTCATTGTCGGAACTTTGGCCGTCCAATGAGAGACGATGCCGATAAAACTAACAATTGTTATAACAATATTTTCGTACTTACGCGCCCTCCCACGCCATCCCACGGTAGGTCCGGGTGGCTTTTCCTGCCTGGCATCAATCACAAAACAATTTGGGAATATGTGTTTAGCAGGAAAGTTCGAAATTCTGATGTTGAACAACGTTGTCGAAAAAAAAAGAACAACAATGCTCTTAACGTTTGTTGTTTCTTTGCTTTCATCTTTTTCGAGGGTCAAATTTAAACCCAGAATTACGAAAATACGCCTAAATGACGCACAGTTTTATTTTCTGTCCTCCGAAACTTTTCTTTAATGTGTAGTCTTCCAACTTACGGAGGTGTACGTTAACGCCAACCAAGTATCCGACATAGTATAAACTGAAGACCTTTAATGGTGAAAACTAGTCATATCTTTCGCTTCGCTCACTCTGCTGGCGTCGACTCATGCGTCATGCAGTTTAGTAAATGCCCGCTGCAAGACAAAATCGATTTAATGACTATGCTATTTCAAGTTGTTAAATTTCAGTCGTAAAATTGCTTACACTTCAAGCAATAAATTGATAACTTTTAACGGTGAAGTTAATGGTTGATTAAAGTAAAAGATTTGATCCGGACAACGGATTGTCACTAATACACAGTATTCCATAACAGATATGCGACCAATCCCATGTTCGCTTTTGATGGTGCCATTAGAAAATGCTATTACACGATGCTGTTCTGTTAGGTTTTAAAAAGCTTATGGTAAAAATGTCACGCATTTTTCTAAGTCTGCGTTCAAGAGGGCTCTTACCAATCGAAACATACCCCACCGCATTAGACACATACTTGCCATTATTACGTTTTCGTCATAAATGTGTTTTTTTTTTAATTAGTTAGGAATTTAGAAAACATTCACTTATGTTTGTTGAAAACATTTCCTGTACTATTCTTAATTAATGCTTCTATATCTAGAATGATCATGTAATTCAGACAATAGCTGTAAAAGATAAATTTTTAAAACAATTTTTGGTCAGAATAAATCGTTACAAACACATAAGCCACACATGCATACGGAAAACCAAAAATTGTACAAAATGCAACAGGTTTTCTCACGAAACAATTAAAATTGTTACGTCAGCGAATTGGGAGATGTTTATTCTCGTTTAAAATGAACTTGTAGAAGCCAACTCCCTTCAATGTATCACTTTTATTATTCCCACTGACAATAATTTAAACCTTTATAAATATCGGAGGCAAGTGGTGGTGGTGAATCGGTAAAGCATTCGTGTTTATGAATGAAGTGATTTACAAAATAATGCGCAATGCATATTTCAGCTTTTAGAATTGTCTTTGAAGTGACTGGAATATACAGCATGTAAGCCAAAAACACATACAGAGTAGCCATCAAGTGCTGGTGAAACAACGAAATCACGACGTTTCGGTTCCAAGGTCGGAACTGTTTTCAGGTGAAAAGTGTAAAACATGCAAACAACTTAAAAATAAAAATAAAAATTAATAAAATAGCAGCAGAGCAGGGCCATGGAAATAAAACTTACAAGTCATAAGGATGCAAGGTTCCATGCTAAAAACTAAAACCAAATAAAATAAAAGTCCGCACAATTCGAAAGCATGTGCCAACAGTCATACCTATCTCACCCAAGTCTGCTGGTCGAATGAGAGAGAATTCGGTCGGCTATGCTTTAAATAGTGGGTTCCTGGATTTTGATTGGTGGAAATGTGTTGATGCCAGCGTCATTGCATAACTTGTAGTCTTGTAGGTGATTGGCTGTATAGGTATTAAGTCATTATGAACAGGTGGTTTGGTTAAAGTGTTTCCAAGTTTTCGCGTGTTTTAGTGTGAGGAATTTGAAATAAAATTTTTGTTTGCGAAATTTCGGGTTCATGCCCGGTTTTTTGAAAGTGTTGAACCAGTGAGTTTTCTTGTTTCTTTAATTTAAAGTTTGATTTGTGGGAACTAAGTCGTTTGCGTATTTCCTGTTTACTTTGGCCTACGTAGGTGGCTGTGCATCCAGAATGGGCACATGGTATGCTATAAATGGTGTCTTTTGTAAATCTGGCAGGGATATTGTAGTACTGGTATTGGGAGGGGAGGGGAGAGGCTGAAGTTGGCTGTGAAGAGCGCGGCTACTTTTACTAACAGGGCGCACATTATCAGTGTATAACTTCTTGCGAAGTGGTTCGGTAACTCCCCTTATGTAAGGCGAAACAAGAAATCCGGTTTTATGTTGTTGTTTCCGAGAGGTGGAGAGCCAATTACAGTTATTATATTTACTGATAGTGGGTAACGGAAACCCATTGCTAAGGTACTTATGGAAGATGTATTTGAATTCTTCAAGCAAAACAAGCTTATTGGTGGAATGGGCATAAATAAATGGTTTAAACAAAATAAACAACCAGTTAACGCATCTCAAACTCCTCCCCTCCCCCCCTTTTCAATATATTGATCCGACCAACAGCACCATCGAGAAGTTAGCTTTTCCTCAAAATAAATGGCTTTATAACCTAACTGGGCACGAAATTGATCCGCCCCCCCCCCTCCAATATATTTTGTGTCTGGACCCTAAGTTTGTACCTACACCTAATATTAAAACTTTAATTCCTCATTTTATTGCTAAACTGGAAGCAGGCACTATCAGGTGGCACCACAGGTACGAAATCCGTTCACTTGCTCTGCAATCACTTAGGGCAAACTTGAAAACTAACAGTTGCAATAACTTCACACTTGCTCAAGTATCACAAATCCGGCAATTTATTAAAAAACCGGATATCCGCATTTTGCAGTCTGATAGAGTAACTCCGCAGCCATCTGCCTTCAAAATGACATTCATGAAAAAATCCTATAGGAATTAAACAACATTGATCTCTATAGCAAACTAGACCACAACCCTACCTCTAAATTTTCAGCTCTCATTAAAAAGTTCTTCAAAAAACTTTTTTTAATTTTTAAGTAGCTGTCATCGTTCCCTACAATTTACAATGGAGGCACCTGACAGTAATAAAATTGCTTTTCTTGATATTACAATCTTTACGAATAGCCACAATAGAGTTGAAAGTGTCCATTTTCGTAAGCCAACCCAATATAGGACTAATAACTTTCAATCATACACAGCCCCAATTTATCTAGTAGCTGGGCTAAAAAACGAGCTGCGCCGAATTTATGCCCATTCCACCAATAAGCTTGTTTTGCTTGAAGAATTCAAATACATCTTCCATAAGTACCTTAGCAATCTTCCATTACCCACTATCAGTAAATATAATAACTTTAACTGGCTCTCCACTTCTTGGAAACAACAACATAAAACCGGATTTCTTGTTTCGCCTTACATAAGGGAAGTTACTGAACCACTTCGCAAGAAGTTATACACTGATAACGTGCAACTTGTTAGTAAAAGTAGCCGCGCTCTTCACAGCCAACTTCAGCCGCCCCCCCCCCCCCCCCCCCCCCCCACAAACTACAATATTCCTGCCAGATTTACAAAAGACACCATTTATAGCATTCCATGTGCCCATTCTGGATGCACAGCCACCTACGTGGGCCAAAGTAAACAGGAAATATGCGAACAACTTAGTTCCCACAAATCAAACTTTAAATTAAAGAAACAAGAAAACTCACTGGTTCAACACTTTCAAAAAACAAGGCATGAACCCGAAATTTCGCAAACAAAAATTTTATTTCAAATTCCTCACAGCAAAACAAGCGAAAACTTGGAAACACTTTGTATTCATTTAACCAAACCACCTGTTCATAATCACTTAATACGTACAGCCAATCACCTACAAGACTACATTAAGTTATGCAATGACGCTGGCATCAACCCATTTCCACCAATCAAAATCCAGGGACCCACTATTTAGAGCATAGGCGACTGAATTCTCTCTCATTCGACCAGCAGACTTGGTGAGTTAGGTGTGACTGTTGGCACATTCTTTCGAATTGTGCTGGCTTTTATTTTATTTGGTTTTAGTTTTTAGCATGGAACCTCGCATCCTTATGACTTGTAAGTTTTATTTCCATGGCCCTGCTTTGCTGTTATTTTATTAATGTTCATTTTTATTTTTATTTTTATTTTTATTTTTATTTTTATTTTTATTTT
>JAHWFP010245523.1:17012-40354 GCA_023313725.1 Lithobius niger | reverse complement strand
CAGTAGTCTTTTCTTTCTTTCTCAGACTAGTGTATTGTGTTTCCTCATAAGGACAGTCTTTAATGCAGACTGCTTGCTTCATTTGCCTCTCCATGCTTCAGAAACGCTGCTGTTGGTCCTCTTATTTATTCGTTCTGGCAGTACATGATTCCTTCTTTATTCATTGTCGCAAGCTACAATGTTAGAACTATTTAGGGCGGTATCTGACAAACTTCGAACTTCGAACTTTCGGTTTTAATTAATGAAAACATCATTGGATGATTCGTTCTCCAGCAGTTTAGCTTGTGTTACAAATCATTTTAAATGTTAACCGTTTGTAACACCTGCAATGATTCGTATTGCAAGCATATAAAAATATTCAATTTCTTTTACGCCAAAGTCCCTAAACATATTGGCTTGAACGCAGCCAACCCCTTCAAAAGTTAAAAGAAAATTCGTACTTAGTTACCAGTACTAATAATGCCGCAAGAGCCTGTTTTAATACTGATAATTTTTCTTCTTCACGAGTTGCATTTCAAAGTCAAAAAAAAAAAACATCAAGTGTTCGCGCGAGGTGTGTTATCTGTTTTGGAATTTAGTGAGCCATTACGATAAATGCTCTCATACTTAACAGGCTAGAGTGATATTTGCAATTAGTATGCCACGTTGCAACAAACACAAAAAATGGAGGGACTAAAGTCAAAAAATTATCTGATAAATAGAACATGTGATCAGTGGCCAGAAGAACACTAGTGAGACTACCAAAAATACATGTGATAATCATGCCAAGCACAAGCAGTATTTCAGCTATAACTCCACCATAACCGCCCATCAGTTAATATATGCTCGTTACACAACGATACACAATCATACATTACAGCACACCTTGTTAGAAGATTTAATCAATAATGACCCACCTAACAAATCGTTTACTGTTAGACGAAGGAGGGTTCGCTGATTGAGTGAGGAAAGCTGAAGTAAATCTTCGTTTTTAGCCGTACGTATAATGTGAACTGCACGGAAGAATAACGTACGTGAGGGAGGGGGGGGGGAGGCGTTACGAGCCGTAAACCTGTGAGCAAATCACTTCAGTTGTTGCCGCGTTAGGGAAACAAGTAGTATACATTCTGATCATTTTTTTTCATCACTTTTGGTCTCTAGTATCAGTCTGCAACATAAGAGTGGCAACAAGAAATGTCTAGTATATGAGGCGCGCCGAATGAGGGAGCGAAGTGAGCGACTCGATTAGTGAACCTGTTGACGAGAACTTTACTTCTCAACTCAAAAACAAGCTGTTGTGGCCTATCTGGTGCAACACAGCAACAGGGAATCAAAATGGCCGCCTGGGCACAAACAGTTGAAAGGCTTTAAAACGCAAAAAAAAAAATGGAATTAACTCACTTGTGTGGCGTTAATCTTTTGTGTGCCTAAGTGTTAGGTTTGTCAAGTTCACATTGGCTTTGATGAAAGGACTGAAATTATTTATTTCCTAAGCTAATTTGCACCGACGTCGATGATTTCAAAACTTACTCTTCATCTCGGCAAAAAAGCATGTTCTATTTCTATTTTTTTGTCAACTAGGATACATGTTAATAAGCATGCACGCACGCTTTTGAGCCGCTTCGTACTGGAAGATTGCTGAGGTTTAGGCAACAGACATCAAAGGAATCCCAATGAATGTATGAATATTCAATTCTAAGAGGAATAAAAAACGTAGACTCATTCTGTTTTTTTATTTTGCCAAGATCCACAGAAATGAAACCAAATTAAAAACAGGATGTATCTCTAAAACCACCTTGCGAGAATCGACTTGCTTGTTTCGTTAAAATCCTGGCCTCTGTAGGTTAACCATTTAGAGTGCGTAAAAACACTGGAAAGCAGTAGGGGGCACACACCCCCCCCCCCCCCCCCCCCCCGAGAGGGGGCAAGGGCAACTTTTAGTAAAAGGGCCCAGTAAGATTTAGTGGATATTTTTTTCTGGGAATTTTTTTATTTACTTATTTCTCTCTCTTTCTTTTACCCTTTTCCACCTCTTTTTTAGGCTTTTTTTTTTACCCTTTTACGTGTTTTAGGCCTTATTTCTTAGACCTTTAGGCTTTCTTAAGCGCCATACACAGGCAGATGTTGGCACAAAAAGTCCATTTTTTTTTTATTTTTTTTTTTTACTTTTAACGCTTTTTTCAAAAAGTGTTAAAGTTCTTTAAATGACAAATTACCTCAAATTTCATAATTCGTAGCTATCAGTTCACGGCCTAATGTACAAATTCAATAGATATTGACGCGGCAAGTAAACAAATACTGCGACTTAAGAAAAGAAGTGTTTGTTGCCATGTAATGTTTCTGCGATTCTTCAAGTATAGGGAAGGTCCATAAATCAATATAGTCCCCCCCCCCCCCCCGGTACACGCCATTTCTGGAAAGTACCATACTGGAAAAAATAAATGGTAAATTTAAGTTTGCCATGTCTGAATTTAGATTTTTTTTTTCATAGAGAGCAAATTGTTGCGTTTCTGAGTTGCTGTACTTGGGTGCAATTTACAACCTGAGCCGTAAAACGCCAAAAAAAAAAAAAACAACTCAGTTGTGGAAACAAAATTACACGAAATTTTGTCAATTCTGATTTCCTTCTGTTCCTGTGTTCATTAACTTTCTAGATTTCTCTAAAGTTTATTAAAAGGGATAATACGAGGCGCTTGGAAAAGAAATGGTCTAAGCCCATTTGCACAGAAAATGAAAACAAACAGCATTTGTGAAATGAGTCATGGCTAAATCTTATACAAAAACTAAATATGTTGCGTAAGAAATTTGTCCAGAAAACATGACGCACTTTACCACTGTAATTTTGTCGACTTCGTCAATTTAATTTTTTATGGTGTTGACACGTGTTAAAGAACTTGGACCATGGTAATACCAAGAATTTATACCAAATTTAAATTCTTGGTAATACTGAACAAAACCGATGTTATTTCAACCGGTTGGGAGATAGACCGAATACAATTTTCACCGAATACCGTTTTGAGACTGATTAAAAGTTAAATGAGGACATGGATAAAGGTGAACAAAAAGCACAATAGATAAAGGAAGTGCGGTGATTAATAGGCACTGTATTAGTTGTAGCATCTTCTTACATTATAAACCAAAGTCGCACAGCAGAAATGAAGCAACCGCAACGAGCCCCGGAAGGGGAACAATGAAAACGTGCGAGTGTGTCAATTCTTCGGCTTGAAGTTGAAACTGGGAAATTGAAAAGAAGTTAAAATTGGTACATTGTTGCCTCGACTAACAATTTGCTCTGCGCGGTCATCGCAAAGGCATGTCTTAAATGACGTCATGTACGAAGGACAGTTATTTTTCGCACGCTACTGGGAGTGTGGAGGGGCCTGAACGACGAATGCCCGTTGGTGGGGTAGTGCTAAATGTTACAGCCACTATTTCATTACGATATTGCTTTGCGGAGGGAGAGGATTGACGGAAAGGGGGCGTTTTACACAGAAAAATTGACTGTTGCAGTGAACGATCAGGCAGCACCGAGCAAATACTGGGAAACAACCACGAGTCAAACAAATCCCCGGTCGAAGCCGGGTATGATGCTAGTTAAGTATATTCTCTGTCGTTGTTTTGCCCATCGCACGTTGAAAGTAAGGTGTAGAAAGGGTGTCTTTTTTAACACATTGTTGGGGGTGCTGGCATAGCAACGCAGAGGCAACTACCTCAGCATGGCCTCTATAGTTAAAAAAAAAATTCAGCCTTTTTTTTAAACATTGTTTTTTTTTTTAGTTTTTTTTTCAGTTTTGGCGTCGTTTGTATTCTTTAAAAATATAATTAAACTAGTTAATTAAAATTTTTTTTTATTAAAGTGTTGTATACAAGAGTGTACAAATTTCAACTGAATTGAGTTCCCAATGTTATAATGTTCCACAGCTTTCTGCGACACAGTTTTGTAACATCAACATTTTCTGCAGGGTTAATTTTTTCCGGTGTTAAAATTTTTCAAGGAAACAAGTCCTTTGCAGGGACGATCTTTAATTTTTTTTTTAAGCTTAGCAAAGCATTAAAGCATTAAATTCATTAAATAACCTTTCTATAACTTTTCCCCCATTACTTTATCCACAGTAACATTTTTTTAAATGCTTTTAAAAATAAGCACCGTACATGGCAACTAAAACTGATTTTTAAAATTTCCTTGTAATCCTGTATCCTGCAGGAGGGCCACTCAAAAACTCACCTATCAGACGTGCCCAGCCCATACTTTCAAAGTACCATCAGATCCCCCCCCCCCCCCGGCTTTCCGGGGTGCCCAGTCATCGCAAAAAAACGGGTTGTGTAGCCTCCTACCTAATTCCTTCCTCCACGATATTAGTCCTAAAATTACCAGCGAGCTGCACTTTTTTTCTTATGCATTTGCAAGCCACGTTTGTTTAAAAATGTAAGTTAAATGGTTTTTTTTTTTGTAAATAACTTCAGCTAGTGACTTGTGATTTGCACCATTGAAAAGATGGCGAAAAAAGGTTTAAAATGGTGTATTTGAACGTCAAAATCGGTCAATATTTAGCGAAATTATCGTTGTTTCCGCATATATCGAAAAAAGTGCGGCTTATACGGTAAAAAAAATTGATAGCGATTATTTTCTGCGACCGCCCGGAATTTTCTGCGGCGTACGTCGCAGCACTTTCTCACAGGGGGATTGAGTTGACATTCCATTATTAGAGTGCTTCAGTATTTATCTACATCATTAAAAACGCATGATGTGCGTGTGTGTGTGTGTGTTAGTACCTCTACTCCTCTTGAACCAAGGCACCTACAAAGATGGGAGTAGGACCGAATGAAATAATTAAATTAGCGTTTCGGTTAGGCCTATTTTCATCGCTGTAACTTGATATTATAACCCTCAAATTCGCGAAAAAACGTAAAATTTTTTTTTACTCTCATGGTGTTTGTTCATGACGTCATAGTTTGTTAAGCATGGGTTTAAATTCGTGACAAACAAACCGTCTTGAAGCTATTAATTACGCACTGAGATGATCTGGGAAAGGATGCACGCAAAAAAATAACCTAAAAGGATGATGCATTTTGCAACATACCACATAAATTGGTTTTCTATCAACTGACTTGACGCATGGAAAAATCAGACCCATAGATCTGATTTTAAAAGGTTGCCAAACATTCGCGTTTCTGAAGCACGGAGGTGCGCGGATTGAGTGAGCAAAGCGAGCGATTTCCACGTAAACAAAAACTTTTCAATGTGTGCTTCGATTCGCTCTCTCAAGCTTTCATATGTCACCTTCGTAGGGGATTATATCTGGAGAAGACGTACAAACGTGCAAACAAACATCGTATGTTTTGAACGACTGTGAGCTGCAATTAGTATGCGTCGAAATAATCAGTACATCGATTTTGTGATGCTCTTGGAATCAAAAATATTACATGAAGTATGGACCGACGCCAATGGAGTGAGCAAAGCGTATAACGATATGGCTAGTTGTTTTTTAATGGTGAATGAAAATAAAGTAGAAAATCATGCCCGTATGCATCGGGGCGCCATTTTCTATTTCATACTAACCTTTTATCTGTATTAGAACTATACGCGTTTTACAAGTGGTCTTTTTGGCATGCGCCCTTTCTCGTCTAGGAAATTCACTTACAAAAAGACATACAGAAAATAAACACCTAATTACTCCACAAACTAGAACTAAAACACTAGCCATCAAACACAAACACAGGCAAAATAACTGCCTTAACTAGGAGTATGCTTGTTTCACAAATTATAAATGCACACAAAATACACACACTCACACGAAACAGACTTAAAATATAAAACAACAAACACAAACAAATAGGCTATTAAAAAAAAAAAAGCCTGTGTAATACACAAATTAAGCGAACACAAACACAAACATTAAACATTTCAAACACAAACTGCGTTTACTTTCTAACATAACCATTTAGTAAAAACAGTCCTTGTTCTCTAGAATTGGAGTTGAAATTATAGTTCGTTGCGTTCGGGTGAACGCTAAATCCGCTTTTATTCGTGTACCTTCACAGTGTGAGCATGGGGATACAAACTCGAATGTTGTTTTTTTTTTTATATAAACGGCGAAGCAGTTTTTTGTTTGGTTAATTTCATTCCAACTATGCCATTGTTTCCAGCAATCACCGATTGTTTACTTTTTCACTGGTAGTAGCTATGTTTTGCTGCATTTATAGCTATATTTTTAAAGGATATTCGTGTACTTAACCAATTCGTCACGGTAAAGTTTATGCTGTTTTTCAGAAGTTTGTTAGCTTCTTTCAGCTTCAGTTCGCAGTGAATTGCGGTATATTTATTTTAACTGTATACAGTAGCACATTAGTTTCTCAATCTCATCTCTCAGATTCGTACGGTTCATACCATGAGGCGTTAAAGTAGGTGTAGACGCAGCGTGGATGTCCACGCCTCTTCTGTCGGGACATGGTAAAGAGAAGGGGCCAAAGCACAGAACCCTGTGGTACGCCGGCGCCGAGGGATGCACGCGCGATGAAAAGCGGGGGCGGGACGAGAGGGATGGTAGCTCTGGGGATCGAGTGTGCCACCAAGAGTCTAATTAGATTCATCGCTCGCCCCACTACGCCATCTTGGATTCTGCAGTCTCCACGGGCGAAGCTCGCGCTTCTTGTCTAATTCACGATCCGCCCTTTTCTTTCCCTAATCCCCCTCCCCTTCCCCCTATTTCCGCCGTCTTTTTCATCGCTATAACGAAGCAAGCTGATGACGGCAGCGTGCTTAAAAAATGGAAATTTGTGGAGTGTTTTTTTCAGCACCATATATGTTTATGCACTTGTTTTTTCATAATTCAGACACTTTCTCTTTACCAAACCAGAAAATCTTATTTGGAACGTAATTTTAGGTTTTTTTAATTAACTTAATTACGGCACAAAGTACTGAAGTATTTATTCGTACCAGCAACAACAAACGATAAATACATAATTTACATGTTGTCTAAATACATATAAATGCAGAAAAAATACAATCTGAATTCTATATAAAAAAGGACAACAATTTATCTGCTGTATACACTAAATGGACACAAATGTTAAAATGTATTACCATTTGAATTCACTACAAAAAAATATAAAAAAATAAGGAAAGTCTTTAAAATGGATCCAATCAGGACAATATTTCTGTTACGGCTAATAATAATAATAACATCAAAAACCAAATCTGTTAAACGTGGCCGCCAAGTTCCGAATGGTTCAGCCCTTCAAAGGAGTGATAGCAACACACCAAAACGTTCTCCATGTTAATCGCTCCGCTTAATAGTTCGAAGGTTAAATGAAAATTAGAACATTGCTACTTACGGTAGCATTGTTCAAGTTTTCATTTAACGTTCAAAGTATTATTCGGTGCGATTAAGTTGGCGAATGTTTTGGTGTGTTGATATCACTCCTTTCAAGATCCGAACCATTCGGAACTTGGCGGCCCCTTTTACCAGTTTTGGTTTTTGATATGATAAATCTTTAATAACAATACAATTTTCCCTTTTAAGTTTTTAACTCTTTAGCTTTACCTATTTTAAAGTTTTGAACTTTACTTTTAACGTTTTAACGCATGTAAGCAAGCTTGTTTACTACTTCGATCAACAATTTTAATGAGTTTTAACGTTACACAAGCTGGCCTTTTAAATTCATTAAACATAATTTTATAATACTTATATCACGTATCAATTTCTACAATTCCACCCCTGAAAATAATGTCATTAGATGACAACCACTTGCTATGAGAAAATTCCTTCACCATCGAAAGTGAAACCACAAACCTCCGTCTTGATTGCCCCTCTGGTTCTTTGACGTCTAGTGACTCCAGTGCTGCAGTCACCGTAGCACACAAATATGCATTTGTCACTCCAGGAAAATGCAATCACTCCTGCCTTAATTTCATCTGGAGCACCTAGGATACCAGAAGACCACATCCTAACAACATGTAAAAAAAAATACTTGGTATCCCTCAGTTTAAATGAATTTTAACACTAATTACAAATTCCTCCTGCCTGCTACCCACTAACCATCCACAGTACGGGATTGCGGCTGGGTAGGCAAATTAAATATAGTTTAAGTAAATTTTCTTTAAATTTAAGCTATCATCCTCGTTGCCAAGTGAGGTATTCCGAGTTACAGTGTGAAAATAAGATAATGTGGGCAGCATCAAATACTGGTGTCGTTAAAATGTTAAAATGACACCATCGGGGAGTGGTGCATAATTAAGAGAACAATTAATTGTAGGTGCAAGGTGCACCGGTGATGACTGAAGTCGTACGCCACAAAAATTATGATTTGTATATTCTTACAAATAGTAGGGTTTTGCCATAAAACTGAATAAGAAACTGAAACAAATCTGGGACCAATGACCACTGGTTTTGGGGCTCCTAACCCGAAGTGCCAGCAATACGGAAATGTCATCATTACATCGTGGGACGGTGAACTATCTGGTTCTGTTGCCATTGAGCCAGTACATCATACTACGGACCACAAATGCTGCCGCATTGTGACACAGTATATCATGTAAATTCTATGGGATCCGCCATTACATGGTGGTGTGGTTTGTTCTCCTGTTCCGTCATTATATCGTAGTATGGATATTTTCCAATTACATACGTAGATGCATGTTGATTTTATCGCACACCATACTTAACCACTTCCAGGAAAAACCGCTTCCAGGAAAAGAAACACGTGGAATCCAATAAGTCCACGTTTCTTTCGCTTCGTTTATTAAGAAACCAACGTTACGGATATTATTATATTAGAGTTTCGCTTTTCACACGAAAGCTCTCCTTTAAAAGTCACTCGCTTCAAAACGGTTTCACAGCGTAACTTTCAAATTAATTTACATTTGATCGAGTTACAAATTGTGTAATGACGCTGCTGTTTATAGTCTGACTCTGGCAGAAGCTATAAGGTGAACAGGTCGCCGTGCTAATGATGGTGATGTAGCGATAATTATTATTAAATCATGAGTGTCGGATGCCATGACTCAGAATGTGTTCTGTCATTTGATTGGTTAAGCTCGAGTGTAGAGCTTAATTTGACCCATAATAATAAATAAACAAATAAATAAATTAGTGTGTTGTAAATTGTGCAGCAGCACTGGAATACACACAGGTGCCACTAACATCCAGCATTGACAAAAATGGCATGGTTAAAAGATAAAACAATCAATATGTTCAGTAAAGGGAAAGAATAGAAGGATGGAAGGAAAGCCGCGCGACTGCATTACCACCAAGGTTAGACCCATCAGGTCCGCGATAGCATCACCAGTCGTGTAAGATAGCATGAATAGGAAAGACAGGTTCGTGTAAATCTCTTTAAAAAAATAACGAAAACGTGAAAATATTGCAGATGGTCTGACAGATCAGAGTAATACAGAAAAAAATATATAACTAAATAAAAAAAAAAATAAAAAAAAAAAAATTAAAAAATTAAAATTAAATTTAAGAAATATGATTACTAAAAGGAATGATAACTTTGGTCAGTTCCAGCGTCAATTAATACCAGCGTCAATTAAAAAAGTTATAGGTTTAGTCTATATAGCCCATTAAAATAAAAACAAAAAAGGCATTTAAAATTTTTTTTAATAAATTAAAAAGTATATATATAAGACAAACTACTGTGCGACTTCACAGCATTGAAAATGTTTTATAGAAACACCACAAATGTTTTACAAAAACACCGTAAAATGTGGAAAATGCTAACATCAACTATACCTGCAATGCACTAAGTATAAATCTGAATAAAAACTTTGAAAGATCACACTCACGTAGCATGCATTTAAAAGGTGAAAAATTTGTAGCACAAATAGTGTCGTCCAAGAGGCTGTTCCAAGGTTTGCTATACCGTTTGCAAAGAAATACTTCTGACAATCGCTGTTAATCTTATTTACTGGATGGGTGAACTTAAACAAAAAATAATAATAATAATAAAAATAAGTCCCATGCGAAGTCCCATGCGATCAATTCAGGAAAATGTCAGCTTTTAGATGTAGTCCGGCAGCCGGCACAAAACCCCAAAAGAATAGTCTGCACAAAATGTTTTTGCGCAGATATGTTCTACAATATGTCCGTACTCAAAAACATAATGGTGCCACGTTGGCACCCTTGGGGAATTCAAGATGGCGTCCAAAAATGGCGACGAAAATCTGTTTTTTTTTTGTTTTTTTTTTTTTTTTTTTGCTTCTAGCGTCTAAACCGTTCATCCGATTGAAAATTAACCGGTTACCAATTATGTTTAGAATAACGTTTCCCTCAAAAAGTATTCTATTCTTATTTTTGGTAAAATTAATCCTTCTTGCCGAAATTCGTTAGTTAAGTTATTTTAGGCCGTTAACGCATGTTATATACGCAATTCATGACTTAAAACAACTGCAGTACTCGTTCTAATTCGGATATATGGACGTGATTAGGCTTAGATGAAAGATATTTTCCAACGAGGGTAAGTAAAGCGATTTATATTAATTAGGAGCTAAGGTATACGGCAGTTTTACCTACATTGTAGCACTGTGCTTTTTGCTCTAGTTTACCACAAGTTCCATCTTTAAACTGCTGCATAACCCGTTCTAACTCGGATAAAAGGACGTGAATAGGCTTAGATTAAATATGAAGATGTCTATTTTCCAACAAGGGCAATTAAAACGGTTTATATTAATTAGAAGCTAAGATACGGCAGTTTAAAGATGGAACTTGTGGTAAAATAGCACAAAATGCACAGCATTACACTGTAGAAAAACTATCGTAGCTTGGCTCCTAATTCATACAAATCATTTTAATACCCTTGTTGGAATTTGTTTAAGACTAATCGCGTAGATTTATCCGAATTAGATCGGGTGGTGCAGCAGTTTAAAGATGAAACTTGCAGTAGAATAGGACGAAAAGCACAACGCTACAACGTAGGTAAACTGCCGTACTTTAGCTTCTAATTAATATAAATCGTTTTAATGTCCCTTGTTGGAAATTATACATCTTCATATTTCATCTAAGCCTTATCACGTCCATTTATCCGAATTATAACGGGTATACTGCAGCTGTTTAAAGCTAGGAATTGTATATGTAACATGCATTACCCAAGTAGCAATATTTCTTGGCCCAATATTGGCCTTTTATTTGTAATATTGGTTAGAATGTTGGACATACTGTATATTGATTACATCATTGGGACTATATTGGGGTGGCTACATTTTTCATTGGCGTACAATATTGGCGTGGGGAGATTGGAACAACATTGGCTTATAGTTGCAACGTGTGAAGGGTAAACACTGCCTGACGGCATAGCTCAAATATTGGGCTGCGATATAGGCATATCCCAACTGTTTTTATTGGCCCAATATTTCTTGGATTGTAGGCGAAATACTGGTTACAACAGTGGACTTTATTGAGTGGCTACATTTTTCATAGGCTTACAATATTGGCGTCAGGAGAATGCACCAACATTGGCTTACTGTTGTAAACTATGAGGCTAAACATTGCCTTACAGTATAGCTCAAATACTGGGCTAAAATATAGGCATATTCCCGTTGGTTCTATTAACCCAATATTTCCTGGATTATAGGCGAAATATTGGTTACAACAATGGTCCTATATTGGGTGGCTACATTTATCATTGGCTTCCCATATTGGCATGAGACGATTACACCAACGTTGGCTAATTACTGTAAGCTATGATGGCTAAACATCGGTTTACAACCCAGATAGCAGCATTTATTTGGGCCAATATTGGCCCAACCTCGGAATGCGATAGTTACCCAATATTGAAATACAACGTTCGACCAATATCAACATATTTAACCACCATTTCAATGCAGCACTAGATAACATTAGGCCTATATGGGCTGTTCATCACAAAAATCAGTGAGAATATTGGCCCAGTCTCAGCGCCAATAAGTAATAGTTATAGCCATACTTTTGCCACAATGGTCCGCTGATAAGTGGTTTTTGGCCCACTTTTTCTTTGACAGATTCCAAGGACTGAAAGATCGTCCGAGGCCGAAGGCCGAGGATGTTTCTTTCAGTCCGAGGAATCTGTCAAAGAAAAAGTGGGCCAAAAAACACTTATCAGCGGACATTGTGGCAAAAGTATGGCTATAAGTTTCTTATGACCATACTTTTCGTTCAACATAAGCACTTTCAGATCCGCGCCAATTCTCCATTTCACGGCGGTTTTATAACAATGTGTCGTCTCAAAAGATGCATGTTGGCGCTGCGTGCATGTTCATTGTTGTCTACTTGTTCATTGTTGTGAATTCCAAACTGCGTTTAGCACAATGGTAGCCAAGTTTTGCCCAATAGATTTGGGTGTTTCGAATCTTTTCTCTGACGAGGACGATGAATGGCTTAGCCGGGTATAAGCCTGTGTGACGAATAGACTAGTGAAGTCAAGCCTCAAGTAAGTAACATATTTATATGCCAGTGACTTCTGGTTAACTTCAGCTTCAAAATTCAAGGCAATGCGTTAATTTGAGACGTTCAATATCTTGGGAGTTAAATGTTTATAGGGCATGGGCAAATGAACGTAATCGCCGTTCTGGACCTGATGGAGAGCAAGTCCCAGTGGACATTTCGTTGACTGACCGACTCTTTAATTTAAAATAAGCACGTGCTGTAAAATAAAAGTGTTTCTTTTTTTTTTTTTAGTCAATCCTGTTAGTAAAACGCTGTTGTATGTGTTTCAGGTAAAGCGTTAAAAAACCTTTAGGTCTGCCAAAAAGTGTTTATTTTAAAACACTTGTTTGAACCGGGTTTAAACATTTAAAAGTGGGCAGGATAAGTGGGCCGGCCTACTTATCCTGCCCACTTATCCGGCCCACTTTTGAAGAATGCGTTAGCAACATAGAAAGCATTGTTGCAACTGGGCTGATACGGGATTTAGCAGCCGACTTTACAACAATGAAAAAGGAAAAAGTATGGTCATAAGAAGTATTTAATCATCAATATAGCGATCAAGTAGCCAAAACTGACATGCAATCCGAATACCAACTTACAAAACTGTCTGAACTTTAGCAACCAATATGAAGTTGTCAACCAAATGAATTATTTATTACATTCTTCGTGCATTCGTATTGCTGTTTTAATAGTTAACAGATCAGACATATCCAGCTACCCATTGAACCGCTATCTGTTGACAGTTATGGGTTTGGGATTTCTATTTAATTATTTCAGGCAAAGTTACGCAAAGTCTGCGAACATTTTAAACAATTAATTGGCCGTAATTGTTTCAAATTTTAAGAACCCGTTTTTACCCTATAAACACGTGTAGGTAATTTAGGAAGTGAAATAACACGTTTACTGCAACATTATCCAAAATTTATGTTGGCCAATATTATTGGGTCAATCTTAGTTTTGTATCGGCAGACTTGAGTATTGATTCCATCATGGGCCAGTTACGGCTAAATAATGCAACTTGTGTATTGTTTTGGTCTGGACTAGATATTATCTGCAAATATTCGTGCAGTACCGTCCTCACGTTGACAACACAGGTGGCATGATATATAATCCATTCAGTGGCTGTTAACAATGGCCGAATATTGGATTTGAATCGGTAAACTTGAATAATGTTTCCAACACGGGGCCTAAATTGGTCAAATACCCATATAATCTACATTTCCTGGTCATACTGAATCAATAGTAGTTTTAAATTGCTAAAATGTTACATTATTTCCAATGAGAAGACTAAATTGAATAAATGTTATGTTTACTGCTGTATAATTTGTCATAAATACCCGCATTCGTCCAATATCGGCACATAATTGCATACCTGCAGAAAGTTAAGCATCATTAGACCAACTTAAGCTATGACGTGTTATTTCCGAAAACGGAATCCCATATATTTCCAACAAATATCGATAGTTTTAATATTGACTTTCATTGTGTCACCAATACTGGTACATAATTGTGTACCTGTGAAAATTTTAAGCATTACTAAGCCAACATAAGTCCATTGTGTGTTATTTCTGATCATGGAATCCTATATTTTTTCAATAAAGGTGTGATATTGAATAAATCCATAGTATTAATATCAGCTTTCATTCTGTCACCAATACTAGTACATGATTGCATACCTGTGGATATTTACGCATCACTGAGCCAACATAAGGCCGTTATGTGCTGTTTCCAATCATGGAATCCTACATTTTTCCAATAAAAGGGCAATGTTGTGGAAATCGATAGTTTTAGTACTAGCTTTTGATGCGTCACCAATATTGGTACATAATTGCATACCTGCGTGAATTTAAGCATCATTGAGTCAACATAAGGTTCAACGATGGTGTTATTTCGGATCACAAATCCCATCATATTTCTACAATAAAGGGGTGATATTGGGTAAATCGATAGTTCTAATATTGGCTTTTGCTGCGTCACCAATATTGGTACACAATTGCATACCTGGGAAAATTTATGCATCATTTCCCATTATGTGTTATTTCCAATCACAAATCCCATCGTATTTCTACAATAAGGGGCGATATTGGGTAAATCGGTAGTTTTAATATTAGCTTTCATTGTGTCACCAATACTGGTACATGATTGTATACCTGTGGATATTTGCGCATCACTGAGCCAACATAAGGCCATTATGTGTTATTTCCGATCACGGAATCCTGTATTTTTTCAATAAAGGTGCAATGTCGGATAAATTGATAATTTTAATATGGACTTTCATACCAACATCGGTACTTAACTGCGTACCCGTGGAGATTTAAGCATCATTGAGCCAACATAAAGCCATTATGTGTTATTTTGATCGTGGAGTCATATTTTTTTTCCAAAGAAGGTGCAATATTGGCTAAATCGGTAGTTTTAATATTGGCTTTTACTGTGACGTCAATATTGATACATGATTGCATACCTGCGATAATTTAAGTATCATTGCGCCAACATAAGCCCATTATATATTATTTATGATCATGGAATCCTATATTTAGTCAATAAAGGTGGGATATTGAGTAACTCGATAGTTTTAATATTGGATTTCATTATTTCATCAATATTGGTACATAATTGCATTCCTGTGAAAATTAAAGTATCATAAGGCCATTATATATTATTTATGATCATGGAATCCTATATTTTTCTAATATTTGAAAGTGCTATATTTGATCCAGTCCCTGGCCTATACCCCGGTAGGAATTTTTGAGTGGATGGATGAAATCTGTTACAGGGGTCAGGTACATTATAGTAGATTTAAAAAAACAAGAGGTAGTCATCTGAAAAACTTCATCCCAATTTTCCAGCCCCAATTTTCCAATATGTCCGTTTTTTCGATGAAATTAAACATACCTTTATGCTTTTACCTGTTCTATCGGATTCCAAAGAGTTACATCGGCTTCTGGATGATTAAAACATGTTTGGAATCAAGCCACCTGCACAATGATAATAAACTTATGTAAATATGTCAGCCAAAAGTGATTAACAAAATATGGTGTGTGCAAATCAATGCACAATCGTCCAGTACTACTTGCATAAAACACTTACAGAGGTTAGCAGTAAGTGCTTTTCGAAACAATTAAACAATATGGAAAGAATAAATCCCAACCTTTCAGAAAAAACCTAAGTATGTCCATTTTGTGCCATTAGAGGGCTCCCGAGAGCACTTTGAATTCGAAAATCACAGCACGCTTCTGCCGCTATGCATTGCCTCTTAACCTTTAAATGGGCTTAGGACGGTCCGTACCTAAGTTAGGGTTGATGGAAGGACTAGATCCCTACCTTTCAGAAAATCCTAATTATGTCCATTCCGGGCTATTACAGAGGTCGCAAGTGCCATTGAATTCGAAAATCACCTTATATGCTTTCACCGCTATTTCATTACGTCTTCACCTTTAAATGGGCTTTGGACGGTCCGTATTTAAGTTAAACGAATTCAGTTAGGGTTGATGGAAAGTATCGATCTCCACCTTTCAGAAAACCCTAAGCATGTCCATTTCGGGATATTAGAGAGTTCCCAAGATTACTTTGAATTCGAAAATGACCTTACGATTTTGCAACTATGCCATTTCCTCTTCACCTTTAAATGGACTTAAGACAGACCGAATCTCCGTTAAACGATTTCGGTTAGGGTTGATGGAAGGACTAGATCCCTACCTTTAATAAAAGCCTAAGTATGTCCATTTTGGGCTATTAGAGGGCTCCCGAGTGCACTTGAATTCGAAAATCACCACACACTTTCGCCGATATTTCATTACCTCTTCACCTTTAAATGGGCTTCGAACGGTCCGTATCTAAGTTAAACGATTTCGGTCAGGGTTGATGGAAAGGATAGATAATCCAAAGCATGTCCATTTCAGGCTTTTAGAGGGTTTCCGAGATCACTTTGAATTCGAAAATCACCACACGCTTTTGCCGCTAAGCCATTACCTTTTCACCTTTAAATGGGCGTATGACAGTACCTTTTTAATAAATACAGATGCAAACCTATTTACGTTGCGTTTTGGACTTATATGTCAAGACTGCCTGAGCGGGGAATCCAACCCACGACCTTTGAAACCAAAGGCCGAATTCCTACCATTGTGCCATACAGACACAGCCTTTTTCAAGAGTCAAATAAATACAGATGCAGACTTATTTACGATGCATTTTAAACTTATATGTCAGACTGACTGAGCGGGGAATCGAACCCACGACCTTTGAAACCAAAAGCCGAAGCCCTACCGCTGTGCCATACTGACACAGCCTTTTTTAAGAGTCAAATAAATACAGATGCAAACTTATTTAAGTTGCATTTTGGACTTATATATCAGAATGCATGAGTGGGGAATCGAATCCACGACCTTTGAATCCAAAGGCCGAAGTCTTACCACTGAGCCATACTGACACGGCCTCAGCAGTAGGACTTCGGCCGCTCGGCAATCTGACAAACAAGACCAAAATCCAACGTAAATAAGTTTGCATCTGTATTTATTTGACTCTTGAAGAAGGCCGTGTCAGTATAGCACAGCGGTAGGAATTCGGCCTTTGGTTTCAAAGGTGGTGGGTTCGATTCGCTGCTCAGTCAGTCTGACATACAAGTCCAAAAGTCAACGTAAATAGGTTTGCATCTGTATTTATTATAAAGGTACCGTCATAAGCTCATTTAAAGGTGAAAAGGTAATGGCATAGCGGCAAAAGCGTGTGGTGATTTTCTAATTCAAAGTGATCTCGGGAGCCCTCTAATAGCCTGAAATGGACATGCTTTGGATTTTCTGAAAGGAGGTGAGCTATTCTTTTCATCAACCATGACCGAAATCGTTTAACTTTGATACGGACCGTCCGAAGCCCTTTTAAAGGTGAAGACGTAATGGAATATCGGTGAAAGCGTGTGGTGATTTTCGAATTCAAAATGCTCTCGGGGAACCCTCTAATAGCCTGCAATGGACCTACTTAGGCTTATCTTAAGGGTGGGGATCTAGACCAGCCATCAACCCAAACTAAATCGTTTAACTGAGATACGGACCGTCCTAAGTCCATTTAAAGGTGAAGAGGAAATGGCATAGTAGCAAAATCGTAAGGTCATTTTCGAATTCAAAGCGCTCCTGGGAATTCTCTATTAGCCCGAAATGAACATGTTTAGGATTTTCTGAAAGGTGGTGATCGATTCTTTCCATCAACCCTAACTGAATTCATTTAACTTAGATACGGACCGTCCGAAGCCCATTTAAAGGTGAAGACGTAATGAAATAGCGGTGAAAGCATATAAGGTGATTTTCGAATTCAATGGCTCTTGCGACCTCTCTAATAGCCCGGAATGGACATACTTAGGATTTTCTAAAAGGTAGGGATCTAGTCCTTCCATCAACCCTAACCGAAATCGTTTAACTTAGATACGGACCGTTCGCAGCCCATTTGAAGGTGAAGAGGTAATAGAATAGCGGCGAAAGCGTAGTGAATTTCGAATTCAAAGTGCTCTTGCGACCCCTCTAATAGCCCGAAATGGACATACTTGGGATTTTCTGTAAGGTTGGGATCTGTTCCTTCCACGTTGTTTAATTGTTTTAAAAAGCACTTACTGCCTGCTAACCTCTGTAAGTGTTTTATGCAAGTAGTACTGTCAGATTTTGTATTGATTTACATACACCATATTTTTTTAACCACTTTCGGCTGACATATTTACATAAATTCAGTGTCATTGTGTAGGTGGCTTGATTACAAACATGTTTTAATCATCCAGAAGCCGATGTAACTCTTTGAAATCCGATAGCACAGGCGAAAGCATAAGGGTATATTTTTAATTTCACCGAAAAAACGGCCATATTGGAAATTTGGGGCGGGCTGGAAAATTCGGATGAAGTTTCTCAGATGTCTACCTCCGTTTTTTTTTATCTACTATAATGTACCTGATCCCTGTAACAGGTTTCATCCGTCCACTCAAAAGTTCCTACGGGGGTACAGGCCAGGGACAGGACTAATTGATTAAATCATTAATTTTATTACTGGCTTTCATTGTGTCACCAATATTGGTACATGCTTGCATATCGGTGGAAAATTAAGCAGTATTGAGCCAACACGAGGCCATTACGTGTTATTTCCGATCATGAAATTATGTACTTTTCCAACAAAGGTGCAATGTTCGGGAAATTGACAGTTTTAATATTGGCTTTCATTGTGTCATCATTATTGGTACATAATTGCGTACCTGCGTTAAATTAAGCATCATTGTGCCAACATAAGGTCATTACGTTTCATTTCTGATCACTAAATTATGTATTTTTCCAATATAGGTACGATGTTAGGTCAATTGACAGTTTTAATATTGGCTTTCATTGTGTCATCAATATTGGTACATAATTGCATACCTGCAGAAAATTAAGCATCATTGTGCCAACATAAGGTCATTATGTGTTATTTCTGATCGTGGAATCATATATTTTTCCAATAAAGATACGATATTGGGTAAATCGGTAGTTTTAATATTGGCTTAAATTGCGTCACCAACATCGGTATATAATTGCGTGCATGTGGAAGTTTAAGCATCATTGAGCCAATATAAGGCCAATGTGTGTTATTTCCGATCACGGAATTCTAAATTTTTCCAATAAAGCGGCGATATTGGTTATATACCCAGTATTAAACCAACGTAAATTACGTCGGGCCAATCATGGGCCAAGGACAATTGCTGCTTGGGTAACGGCCTAAAATAACTTAAATAACGAATTTCGGCAAGAAGGATTAATTTTACCAAAAATATGGATGAAACCTTTTTTTACGGAAATTTTATTCTAAACAGAATTGGTAACCGGTTAATTTTCAATCGGATAAACGGTTTAGACACTAGAAGCAAAAAACCGATTTTTTTTGTTGCCATTTTGGACGCCATCTTGAATTCCCCAAGGGTACCGAGGTGGCATCATTATGTTTTGGAGTAGGGACATTTTGTAGAACATCTCTGTGCAAAAACATTTTGTGCAGACAGATTTTTTAGGTGAGGCCAAAAATCAGCATTCGGCAACTGGACTAATGATGCAATTCAAGAGAATCAATATTTAAAATGCGAAGTGGAAACTGCTTAGGTATTTACTGTCTCGGAACCGATTTTAAGGTGTCAATATCACCAAGTTGGTCAGGTGACCAAACAGGACTTGCATATTCGATAAATAGCCTAACAAAGCTACTGAACGCCCAGATTAAGGTTTTAGTGTCCCTGTAAGTAAACATTATTTTTATAGCAGATCGTTGATGGGTAATCTTGATAGTGTGACTACAGTGAGATCCAGATTTAAGGTCACTCAACAGCCACATCCCTAAATCTTTAATAATCTCAGCCTTACACAAAGCATGTCCAGGAACTAAAGGAAATCGTCCTGACACTCATTCAAACGACCAATACGGAAAATAATGCATTTGCAAAAAGCTAATGGGCGCTGCCTGATGAAGGCTTAAGAAATCAGCTCGCTGCCAGCTCTACTAAATTCGGCCCCAATTGAAAAGTCAATAACAACGTTTTCGACCTTTACACCATCAGCAAAATTATTTAAGTTTACTGAATCACACGTTGTAGTAATTTCATTTAGGAAAAGGATAAACAACAAGTTCTGGAATACAGATTCCTGAGGAACACCACTGAAGACAGAAGACATAGCAGACGAACTAACGCTTATACCTCAGAATGGCTTCTTTAGTCGGAAATCCACGAGTAATAGCTGATTTTAAACTCGTAATGATCCACTTTAGCAATAACCTTACTGTGTGTCAAAGACTTAAAAACCTTAGCAAAATCAATATAAATATAATCAACAGGGATGCCTCCATCCATGCAATTGGACCACTTTTCAAGAACCGAGAGCAGTAGCAAGGTGGTAGATTTACCTGGTACAAATACAAGCTGGTCTTCGGCCAAAATACTATTTTCGTGAATAAAGGAAACATCACGTTGCGTACAATACATTGCACAGAATTTGGTCCCTATCTTGGCATCGGCGTATTGGCTGATTGCAGGCATTCAGCGGTATCTTGGGGAATTTCTAACAACTAAGGCTGAAACTGAAAGTGATTAGTCCTGGTAAAAGGTTGCTGGAGGACAAGTTACCAAACATTTCACGTTTGTTACTTCCATGGTCACAGCAATGAAAAGCGAGCTCACTTAGGATTCTTTAATATATTGTTACATTGTGAATTTTACATTGATTATACGTCGAATCATGACTATGATATGAATGCATTAAGGTAATGTAGAACAACTGAGTGGTGGACAATGAAAATACAGCATTAAAACTGAGTAGTTATGATGACATAATCGGCATATGAGTGATCCACTGAGTTCGGCATTACCACCCTAAAGACATCCTCGGCCAGTCCCTACCCAGGAGTCCAGGACCAATAGCCTTTCTTGTCGGCTATTCGGCGTGCCATCAGGGGTGCAATACACAATCCATTCGATGTAATTGGAATTATTCTTACGTCACTAGATCTTATAGTACACCCCTACGCACTATTCCGAATGGAATAAGGTTGCCTTTATAACTTTTATTGCCTTTGTAGGTACTGAGATCTAAGTGGATGCTGAGAAAATTCCTTAGTGTAGATTGCGTAAAACGATACGAAATTCATAACTATAAAACTAACTTTTCAAATGCAATTAACGTGTCTGTAACTATAACAGAGAAAAAGTATCAAAATGTACCTTGACACTTCCATAATGGCACGGGCGAAACATCCGTGATTAGTAACAGCTAAAAAGACAGACATTTTCCCCCTGTATATCTCCTAAGTCGGCAAACCTTCTCCTTCTGCAATATTTAAAGCCCATTAGAATGAAACTGATTTCACCACTGATTTTAATATCGTTAAAAGTTTCATGAATAATATGTCGTAGTGATGTAATCAAATATATCTGCTGATTTTAACATATTTTTTTTATAATTTAAAATATTTTCCTGTACAGTCTATATAACAAGCTGAGTTGAGTAGAGTTTGCTCAGTGTAATGTACAAAGTAAACAACAAACTACACAGAGAAAAACATCCAACATTTAAAAATCGGACTGTTTGCGAGAAATCATTAAAAAGGTGTACATAACTACAAAAAACAACATGAAAAATTAAAAAAGCTAAGGAAACAAACACACGAATAATCCAAAGAAAACAATAATGGCACAACCATACTCTGCCAAAAGAAACAGGGGAAGGCAACAGTTTTTAGACATGGCACAAGAAAATTAACTTTCTAAAAAGTTAACTCACATTATTGAACCAATTTGCTAAGTAAGTTGGGTTTTGATCATCAAGTAACCATTTATAGTGTTCGCGGCCTATCTTGAGTTCTCCGCAGAAGGAACACAGATAATCGATTGTACGTTTTCAGTAGCAGAGTGCCTTGTTGATATCCAAGATGGTTACAAAAACAATGGCGGCCATCGATTAAAGCCACCCCCTCCAGGAAGACGTAGCCGCTCACAAAATACTTGCAGGACTCAAGACAAGCCGCGCACACAATAAAACAAATGTTTCTTAAACGATGACATCACGTTAGTTTTTATATATTTTTTTTAAATTTCAGTGGGCAAGGAATTATAAAACTAATTACTACCCAGATAATAACTACATTTGTGTAGTCTTTCCATACCAACTTTAGAGTGTGCAACGTATAAACAGGATTCGTTCCTAGTTTGGTAATCAGTAACCTGGCGAGTTGAGAAGTGAGAACCGTTTATACGTAAATTAATTAGAGTTCTGTAAACGTACATATATCGGACTGTCAGAATATTTTTTTTTTACCAGCTGAAATACAGGATAGTAATGGTCACGTCTTTTCTTGAACATATAATCACTGTAATAATTTGCTTTTCCAGTTTAGCAAGTGCCACCCCAGCATGAAATTGGGTACAGCAAAAAAGATAGGGCCATGGCAAAATAAAAGATGTTCAAGGAATTGCGTGGTGCGAGTTTTCTAATGTAATACATTTTGCATAGACGAGCACGCAGCCTGGTAATAACCGAATTAATTTGACATTTCCAGTTTAGCTTACTGCCCAGAAGGACGTCAAGATATTTTTCTTTATTTAACTTTTTAATTTGTCGGCAGTCACAATGTTGTTGTAACTGCAGAGAACGAGAAGGGTTACTTGGAGGCTAAAAAAGAAGACCACTTCAGGAGATAAGCTGGCAGTTCGTTAGCGCATGGATAAACCCGGACACCTGACGCCACCAAAACCTCACCGTAATTCGCCCTTTCCTGAACAGAGAGAAAGCGAGTGAAAAAAACATCTTCGTTGATCCCTGGCTATTTTCAGGTTGTTTACTGGTTTTAGATTTCCGCCGCAGGAAGCCATTAGTGGACTGATGTCAACACTTTCTAGTTGTTTTTTTTTTTTTTTTTATCGAGGAGGGTTCATTTCCGGACAGCATTCGAGTAAAAAAAATAATAAAGTAGCCGGCATTTTCTTTTGTCCGGGCTAAGCAGAAATAGGTTACTGACGTTACTTCATAGAAGCCAGGTTCTGAAAAGCATTTTCGCGTAATACTTATGGAATCGCGTAAAGCTGAAAATAAATGCTTTTGTACGCTAAAGACTACGCATTTACGAAATGCTTGATTTATATTAATTTTTTTGATAAAACACAGAATGCTGCTGAGGGTTGGAGGGATGGTTCAGACGACAGGAGGGTTTGATTTGTGACCTCGAGTTCGCTGGTTCGAGGCCCGGTCACGTCACCTTAATGAAGTCCATATATGAAGGATTAGGTTGTCTTTACTATTTGTACGTAGGGTACGTATTATTTTGCCAACTGTGTGATTGTGTTTCGTTTACTCCTGTATACAATCAAAAGCAAGTTTTATTTATTGTTTTATTTTGTGATATTTCTCGTTCGTTTCTTTTCCAAAGAGCGATTTAACGAACACGGGTATGGTGTAACAGGGGCGTCTACGTGGGGGG
>JAHWFP010245523.1:0-14625 GCA_023313725.1 Lithobius niger | reverse complement strand
AAAGTCCCAGTCCAGCCTCACAACTTTTGAAGAGGTTGAAAGAAGATAGTGATACCCTGGCAATGTAGGTTTGGTTAAAGGTTACCTGTGTGTAGAACTGGCATTTCGCCCGCCAGGGGCCCCAACTCAGAAATGTCCAATGAAATGAGGGGTAAAGGAATATCTTATTTGAAAGGACTTCATTTTACTCGCCTAATGAAGACCTTTCAAATAAGGTAATCCTTTACCCCTCATTTCATTGGAAATTTCTGAGTTGAGACGCCTGGGGCTCCCCCAAGGGAGGGGGGGGGGCGGAAAAAGGCCGGTTGTACGCAAAGGTAGATCCTTGAACCAAACCTACATTGCCAGGGTTTCAACATCTTCTTTCAACCTCTTCAAAAGTTATGAGGCTGGACTGGGAGTTTTTGGACACCCTGTATAAGTACATATATAAGTCTTATATATATGTATGTATATGTAAGACTAAGTTTTTCTGATTACTTATCGTTAACTTCAAGTCTTAATTTTCAATAGAATAATGTTGTAGTATATAGCGCTTGTCACAAAATATTAAATACGTGAGACAGCTGTTTAAAATTTTTAATACTATTTTGTTAGGTACATAAAAAAATGTCGTTAATTAACAAAAGCCCATGAAAGTTGATGGTTTGCTTAGTTTTGTGCCTTTAGTACAGTATGGGTTGAACGAATTGTGATACGTCCGAATCAGTTTTAAAATTAAGGAAATTAAATTAGCAGTAAATTATCAACATACGAAGAGGACAATGGAACCAATATTGTGAACTGTCAAAGATGACAAGAAAGCAGCAATAATGACGAAAAAATTCACGTGTCACCATGACTCCAGGAATGTGCTGGAGGCGCAATCCAAAGACCCGGATTCAATTCTTTAACTCATAACGGGTCGTTAATTTTTTCGCTATTATTGCAGCTGACTTGTCATTTTTGACAATTCATGTCACCAATTTGCACTGAATTGAAAAAAAGCTCATTTCCAAAATGAGCGTGGCATTGTAGGAAGTAAATCTTATCACACACAGGCCTATACTTATGAAGAATTAAAACCAGTCATTACTAAACAATTTTATTTAAATAAATTTCTTGAGCCTTACATCATCCTTCACATGATGAAAGGCTCAACAAATTTATTTTAAATTGCAGTAATGACTAAGATTTGAATATTTCTCGACGTTTTAAAGGAGAAAGGAGTGTAATAAAGGAGGGGCAAACCCGGGGATTCGATCCGGGAAACATACCACCACAGCAGGGGACGATTGGCCAGAATATATCCCAATGCCCTTAAAGGGATGTATT
The DNA here is from genome assembly GCA_023313725.1 of Lithobius niger. Classification (NCBI taxonomy): domain Eukaryota; kingdom Metazoa; phylum Arthropoda; class Chilopoda; order Lithobiomorpha; family Lithobiidae; genus Lithobius; species Lithobius niger. The sequence continues at coordinate 13,311 of JAHWFP010245523.1, read as the reverse complement.
TTGTCACATTCTTACTTGTTTAGTTGGGACAGACTGGTAGGGTTCTGCCATGTCCCCCTTCCAGTCTTTCAGACCACTGCTCAGCCACACGACCACTTTCAAACTGAGAGTTGATAGCAATAGGCAAATAAAACAAAGGGGGTGCGCTTGAATTTTCAGTGTTTGGTGTTGATAATATGTCAATAATAATTAAATGTCAAACGTTGCTATTTACGTAAGCTCGGAGAAACTGAGCTTTGCTTCTATCCTGACCGTACTGTGATCTATCAAGTTAGGCTATCGTCCAGTTTAGTAAAGGTGCCTTCCTCCAGGTTGGCTTGCCTGTGTCACATTGTTTTACAAAATTCAGTCCAAATGCAGGTAAATGTTGGAAACGCAATTCTGGGGCTACATCATAAACATGGTGAAGGCAAGTCGTAGTAATTCAGCTCACGAGTCGTGTGAGTTTATTACTGTGGAAAAATTGTACATAATGATATGAAGCTAACTACGCGACGACCAGGAAGTGAGGGGGGGGGGGACGTCGCCCCCCCCCCCCCCCGCCCCCCCATAGACGTCCCTGTGGTGTAATTTGAACGTCAATATGACGCATTACGTTTTATTGCATCAATCACAGTTTTGTAGATGCGGCTTGACGTTAATTGTGCACCACAATCTTGTTTTGCAAAACAAGTCCTTCCAAAAAAAAGAAATGCACGGTGAATCAGGAATCGCAATCGTACCCGACCGCAAACTGTTTTGGCTATCCACGCCAGTTAACCCTTATGATATTTCGTTATTTCTATGACCATACTTAGGGGCGGAGAGGAGTGCATTAGGTTGGGGGTGGGGATTGGGAAGGGGAGACAAGTAAAATTTGCCCAATCATCTATATCGGCTAGTATCGGGGTTCTGGAGCGCGGTGAGCTTAACCCCGGAAGCTGACGAAAAGCTGACGGATGTTCCTGGCTTCAAACAATATAGTTTAGTCATTTTTTATGGCTTCACAAGAATGAAACAGACAAAAGTGAAAAGTAGGGTAAAATCTGTTTTGTTTTATTTGTAAACCCCTTTCCCATGCCCAAAATTACGATCGGCGGCTTTCGAAGAATACTGGGTCCCTGGTAAACATGAAGATACACCGCCGTACCTACTACTCCTATTTAGCACGTGATTTAGCTAAAAATAGAACCTAGTTTCGCTTCTGTATAATGCACCACCACTCACAATCGACTTGACATTCATTCTACCCTTACGACAAATTTCATCTAACAACACGCGATCAAGAAATCTTTACGGTAGTTTTCAAATCTCCCCAAAACAAAACTAGTTAAGGATTCCCAACAAGATCTTCGGTGTTTGAAGTCGTGATACCAAACGATAAGCTCTTTCGCCAAGGTAAGCCCACCGAGTAATAGTTCGAATGTTAAATGAAAAATCTGAAAATTGCTTACTATGCAATTTTCATGTATTTCGTTTTACCTTTGAAGTATTTGGTAGGGGGGAACTTAGCGAAAGAACTTGACGTTTGATATCACGACTTCATACGGCCATATTTACATTTATATTATCTCGATAGGACGGACGTTAATGTTACTGCTGATTCTTGTCGAGCGACACACTAGTGTTTGTCTTAATACCACGATGTAACGCAAAATAATTTAAGCTAGCATTCCGTAAAAATCTGTTTATTCGATAACAGAGTCTGCAACTTTTTCGTTTTTTTTTGTAGTAAAAAATTTTTAACTTTTATCTTTCTTGTATGTTTTTTAAACCGTATCCGATCATACCTAATTACTTGTTTGGCGGTGAAATTGAGCTTAGTCGTTTGGATTACACCAACTAACTAATTAGGCTTGAAGAAATTTGAGACTTACATTTCTTTTTTTTTTTCTGCCTTGCTTTTTCTTGCAGGTTATTCAAGAAAACGGTGCTTCTTTAACTTACACCGTTTTCCATTTTGGCATCGCTTCATATTTACAATCAAGAACTGCGGTAGCGGTCCTCATGTAAGCCTCAGCATGAACTTCCATGTTAAACGTCAAACTTTGAACTCCAAAGTTTCGCCCAAAATTGACATAGCCCAACGAAATTCGGTATTTGGGGTCGTGTCATAACTATTTCACCGCATTACAAATTTTAATAACAACAATTGAACCGTTCGGCGTCCACAGCATGGCCATTTCTTGTTGTTGTTGTTGTTGTTGTTGTTGTTGGGACTCTTTGCCCTCACCTGGAGATCGAACCACTCAACCGATTTTTAAGTTCCATAGCTTAAAACGTAGGTATGGACAAGGCCTAGGGCCATTTGGAGGCTATTTTAATGCAACTACCACATTTTTGACACGGAAAGCCAAATGGGCTAGAACTTTTGCTCTCACCTAGAGATCGAACCAATGAACCGATTTTCAAGTTCTATAGCTTAAAACGTAGGTATGGACAAGGCCTAGGGCCTTTCGCAGGCTATTTTAACGTAACTACAATATTCTTGACACGGAAAGCCAAATGGGCTAAAACTTTTGCTCTCACCTAGAGACCGAACCAATGAACCAATTTTCAATTTGTATAGCTTAAAATGTAGATATTAACACCGACCAGGGCCTTTTGAACACGATTTTGATGTGACTGCAGTATTCTAGTCGGCAGAGCAATTATTATTGCAGAGCACTGGACAGAAATCATTAATGTACTCTTTGCCCTTACTTGGAGGTCGAACCACTGAACCGATTTTAGAGTTCTATAGCTTAAAACGTAGGTATGGATAAGGCCTAGGGTCTTTCGCCTGCTATTTTAATGTAACTACAATATTCTTGACACGGAAAGCCAAATGGGCTAGAAATTTTGCCCTTACCTAGAGATCGACCCAATGAACCGATTTTCTATTTGTATAGCTTAAAATACAGGTATTAACACCGACCAGGGCCTTTTGAACACGATTTTCATGCGACTGCAGTATTCTGGTCAGTAGAACAATTATTATTGTAGAGCACTGGGCAGAAATAATTAAGTGGAGTAACACATTTTTGCATTGGTGCAGAATTTGGTGCAGGATTAATTTTACCAAAAATATGAATATAACTTTTTCAAGGAAATTTTATTCTAAACAGAATTGTAACCGGTTAATTTTCAATCGAGTGAACGGTTTAGACACTAGAAGCAAAAAAAAACTATTTTTTGTTGCCATTTTGGACACCATCTTGTATTCCCCAAGGGTGCCAAGGTGGCATCATTATGTTTTGGAGTAGGGACATTTTGTAGAACATCTCTGTGCAAAAACATTTCGTGCAGACAGATTTTTTAGGTTAGGCCAAAAATCAGCATTCGCCAACTGGACTAATGATGCAATTCAAGATAATCAAAATTTAAAATTCTAAGTGGAAACTGCTTAGGTATTTACTGTCTCGGAACCGATTCTAAGGTGTCAATATCACCAAGTTGGTCAGGTGACCAAACAGGGCTTGCATATTCGAAAAATAGCCTAACAGAGACACTGAACCCCCAGATTAAGGTTTTAGTGTCCACATAAGTAAACACTTTTTTTTTATAGGAGATCGTCGATGGGTAAACTTGATAGTGTGACTACAGTGAGATCCAGATTAAAAGTCACTCAACAGGCACATCCCTAAATCTTTAATAAGCTCAGCCTTACGCAAAGCATGTCCAGGAAATAAAGGAAATCGTCTTGACACTCATTCAAACGACCAATACGGAAAATAATGCATTTGCAAAAAGCTAATGGGCGCTGCCTGATGAAGACTTAAGAAATCAGCTCGCTGCCAACTCTACTAAATCCGGCCCGACTTGAAAAGTCAATAACAGCATTTTTGACCTTTACACCATCAGCAAAATTATTTAAGATTACTGAATCATACGTCGTAGTAATTTCATTTAGGAAAAGGATAAACAACAAGTTCCAGAAGACAGATTTCTGAGGAACACCACTGAAGACAGAAGACATAGCAGACGAACTAACGCTTATACCACAGAATGGCTTCTTAAGTCGGAAATCCACGAGTATAGCTGATCTTTAAACTCGTAATGATCCACTTTAGCAATAACCTTACTGTGTGTCAAAGACTTTAAAACCTTAGCAAAATCAATATAAATAAAAAAAATTGCCTCCATCCATGCAGTTGGACCACTTTTCAAGAACCGAGAGCAGTAGCAAGATGGTAGATTTACCTGGTACAAATCCGAGCTGGTCTTCGGCCAAAATACTATTTTCGTGAATAAAGAAAAACATCACGTTGCGCACAATACATTGCACAGAATTTGGTCCCTATCTTGGCATCGGCGTATTGGCTGATTGCAGGCATTCAGCGGTATAATGGGGAATTTCTAACAACTAAGGCTGAAACTGAAAGTGATTAGTCCTGGTAAAAGGCTGCTGGAGGACAAGTTACCAAACATTTCCCGTTTGTTACTTCCATGATCACAGCAATGGAAAGCGAGCTCACTTGGAATTTTACGTCGAATCATGACTATGATATGAATACATTAAGGCAATGTAGAACAACTGAGTGTTGGACAATAAAAATACAGCATTACAAATGAGTAGTTATGATGACATAATCGGCAGACGAGTGATCCACTGAGTTTGGCATTATCACCCTAAAGACTTCCTCGGCCAGTCCTTACCCAGGACCAATAGCCTTTCTTGTTGGCTATTCGGCGTGCCATCAGGGGTGCAATACACAATCCATTCGATGTAATTAGAATTATTCTTACGTCACTAGATCTTATAGTACACCCCTACGCACTACTCCGAATGGAATAAGGTTGCCTTTATAACTTTTATTGCCTTTGTAGGTACTGAGATCTAAGTGGATGCTAGTAGTATTGTTACACCGAAATTTTTTGTTGTATAGGGTTGAGTTAGATGGCTTAGTACTAACAATGCTACACTTCGGTGTACAAACCTGTCTCGTAACTGATTCAGTGCTATTCGAGATTTCAGTCTGTAACAGTTCCAATGCAATTCGAGTTTGAAGATTTCAAAATTTTTCCCGTAACAGATTTCAATGCTGAGGCGAGCCTACCATGACGTTGTTGTGTGCAGATTAGTATTGAGCTAACGCTGGACAATGTTGCGCGCGTCGTAACAGATTTCAATGCTGAGCGAGCTAACATGAGTTGTGCGCGCGGCAGTATTGCGGGTGTAGGCTAGTGTTCTGCGCGCGCGGCGAGTTGAGTGTGTTGGAGGAGAGGGGGGAAAGAGAAGCATGGAGTGATCGCTTGACTATAGTTTTAAAGATATTTTGTTGCGTTCAACTGGTTGTCAAACAAAATTGTCTATAAGGAAAGACAATTTGTTGATAACTATAACGCTTTTTAATATAGATTCTATTATTAAAAATGAATCAGAGATGAGTCAAATGACTCAAAAATATATATTACGAGTAAAAACTAACTTACAGTCTAACTCAAAAATATATATTACGAGTAAAAACTAACTTACAGTCTAACTTAAAATTATGGAAGAGAGAAAATGGAAGAATTTTAATAAACAAAAGATAAAGGTAGGACTTTTTTATCAACGAAGCTAAAGGGTAGTTAAAAATAAAAAAAAAGAGGATGGGGTAGATAGCCTAAGTCCTTCAAATTGCGTTTAGATTCATTAAAGTTATATCGTTGGGCCCGTCACGATGAATGTTGTTTAAAGGATTGTTTTTCAATTCTTTAAAAATACCTTCGGCAATGGCATTGCAATGTTCAGTATCATGATGATTCCACCCGCGAATATGATGTAGCAACCCAATTTCGCATTCTAGGCTGTGAAGATAAGTATGCTGCATTAATAACATACTGATGAACCAGGCGCGGCGCATTCGCACGGTACCTAGTATTAGTTCTTGTAGCCTAGTTTCCGTCATCCCGTTCGGAAAGACGGGATTTTTAAAAACTTCCTCCGTTCTCACTGATGGAAGTACGTTTCTAATAGGTTTTTCCGCTGCTGGGACATCGCCATTTTCATTCAGGTTGTCTGGCGGAGGGTAGCAACCAACAATCTCGTAGCATTGTTCAAACAGCTGTTGTTGACGTTGAGCTCCGAGCGCTGAGCGCAATTGTAGAGCGAGCTGTTGTTTCATCCATTTCCGCTTCTTAGTTTTGACAATCGACTGCCATTTGTTTCTCTTACCTTTACGAGAATGCTTCTTCCATTTTCGCGATGTAATAATCCCAGTACTAGTGCTAGGTACGGCTTCAGCTTGTGCCGAAATCGATGGGTTAGGGCTACTTTTTGTCAAATCCGGGGTGGGTAGGCCTACTTCCGTACCAGTTTGTGATACATCATTTGAATCTACTTCCCCATTGGACTCGTTGCTCTCTTCCGACGAAATCGATGGGCCAAGGCTGACTATATCGTCAATTTCCGAAGTTGTATCTGACTCACCCCTTCCTCTCGACGGCGGACTAAAGCTGGCAGCGCTATCAATTTGGTCGTTTCCAGAATCCGAATCCGCGTCCGAACCGAGCTCGCTTGGCGACGCAGGGCTGTAATCCATACCGTTTAGTTGAAAATAAACGGACTGAATAGATTTCTTCCACTGCGAACGTAGGCTAAATAATAATAATAAAAAAACAAAAAGAATATTCGTAGGGTACGCCTCTTTCTACCCTTAAGGCTACGAGCGGCTTCCTTTTTACTTGTCCTAATTTATCTAGAAAAGTTTGCGAATGGGCGAGTGTATTATTTTTTGCTCATTAGTTTTGTGTGGGTGTAACGCGTTTCGCCCTTACCCCATGAGCGAAGTAAAGTTATCTTTTAGGTTCGTCATACGAACGTGCTTAGCATTTTCTCATCTTATATGAAGCCCGCACCTCCCAGTTTTAAAACACATGCACAAAAGTGTTCCCACCCAAAATATTAGCGTAGATGGAGGGGGGGGGGGAAAGAACGGAGGCTTATTAAAATTCACTATCCACCCAGGCTACACATCCATAAATGGTCACGAATTTGGTTTCATTGGTCTAGCTCATACTATATTGCTTACATAAAAAATAAATACCTTAGCTTAAGTACGCACCAAACCTTCAGGGGCGTGCTTATTAAAATTCATTGTCCTGAGGGCTGTACATTCCTAAATGATCACGAATTGTGTTTCAGTCGTTCTCATTGGTTAACTCCATAATATATCACTGTTATAACAAATAAATTGTCTGTACAAACTCTTACAAAAAATAAATAAGGGACAGCAAGTTCTTTAATATTCACCTTTCCCTCCCCGGATGCAGGTAATTACGAGTTGCTTTCCCACGCATCCGGCTGAATTATTATACATACCGATCTTAAAAAAAATAAAATATACATTTCTGCTTAAGGCGAGTTGGCTCGCCGTAAAAGGCGTGGGAAAGTGTATTTTGCATCCGATTGGTCAGTTGCATAAATTCCTACGTACGGCCGAACCGTATAAATATCGGCCCAATCTTCGTACGCCCAACCATTTTTCGCCCGGGACACGGACTCAACCTCTCCGACTAAATGTAAGTAATAGATATATCTTAGTTTTTTTAATTTACAAAAAGTTTAATATTTTTTTATTTAGACCTAGTGGGTTAGCGCTACATTCTAAAATAAGTACGTGTGTTTTTTCTTTTTACTTAGAAAATATAAATCCCACTCAAAATATGGCAGACGCAGAACAACTGTATCCCACTCAAAAAATGGCAGACGTAGAACAAGTAGTTGAAAAGCAACAACAAGCTATCTTTTTAGGGGGTGATACTTATATACAGGCCTCCTCGTTCATGGGGAAATGTTACATACACATACGAAAAATGGTCATCCCAGCCAGCGCTCTTTGGCCGTCCCGTAACGGAGTAACGCTCGACGTAGAGGCGTGGCAGGATTATATTCGAGTAAAGGATGCACTCAACGAAATATTTTTAAGCAGAGAGAACGATGGTGCTTTTACACGTACATGGCCGCTCGGAAAAAGGGTTAAACTTATTCTGAACAGGCATTCAAATTTCTACAAAACAACACTACTTTTCCTCAAAGACGACGGAAAAAATATAGTTCTGGACCAAAAACAGTTTGGCGGTCTCTTAAGTTATGAACATTGTATTACAGAGAGGGTCAATGAAATTGTTGTTGAATTAGAGGGGGGTTCGCAAGTTTAAAAAATGTATTTATTTCTCTCTCTCTCTCTCTCACTTTCTTCCACAGTTGCGATGGATTACTACGTCGACACGTTTCCACTTTCTGGGTTGAACACACTGCGTGTAAAGCCTTCCGTAACTGGCATTCAAATTATTATTGGCCGTCCGTCCAAAAGCGTGACCATTACTCAACAGGAATGGATAGCAATTATAAATAAAATATACAACCGTGAAGCTGGTCAACAGTTAGATCTGAAGGTTGGCGAGTTGCATTGTAAATTGGCTGCCGAAAATGTTATTTCCCTGAAAGCTAGAGGTTGTAGTGTCGTAGTTAACGAATTGGATTTTTTGCATCTTAAATACTTGATGCCACTCGTGAGCGAGACAATTGCTACGCTACACCGGAAAATAATGAACACTCTTAGTGGGGTTAATTAGTGTGCTTTGCAGTCAGCCCACGCCCAACCTTCCACCAGCCCGCCTGCAGCTCGCAAGCGGAAAGACGACTTTAAATCAAAACCAGCGAAAAAAATTTGTAAGTCGGCGGCAGAATGCCCTCCAGCCAGCCCATCTCAAGCGAGCGATATCGTTGAAATTATTGAAGCTACAATAGTGGAAGAAAATAAAGACGAATGTGGAAAATGTCTTCAAGAAATTGCACATTCTAAGTGCGAAACTGTTACAGATTTTCGCAAGGATTGTCCAGGTTGTGAAAAAAATTCCCTTTCGCAAAAAAACCACGCTTGCATTTTACACCCAAAAGCGTTTAAATGTAAACAACTATAATTTTTCTCTTCATTTTCCACCCAGTTTGTCCTCCAACGTCGCTAACGCAAAGCCAGTGGGGAGGGGGGAGGGGGGGGTGGGAGAGAGGAGAATGACAGCCCACACCCTTCTTACAGCTCCGAGCCAGAACAGGTGATTAATAACGAAGCATTTAGCATTACTAAATGTCGCGGTAAAAGGAATAAAAAATTCAAAACAACGGCAATAGTATACGAGGTCAAACTTAAACCGGTAACTCCTCAGTATTTATCTGACAACGGACTAGACCCATTGCAGTACATTGATAATTTATTCGAGCAAATTTTCGACCGAGTCCTATCTACTGTCCATTCTCACGATTTGGTAGGAGTGACAATTTGCGGGGATGGATTAGAACACTGCTTGTTTCTTCCTTTTATTAAAAAGCAAAACTTCCTAGTTGAGAATTTGTTAGTTTTATTTCTAAAACTGAACCAGTCAGCAAAAAGTTTAGACATTTTTTCAAAATGGGAGGTTAAAATAACAGTTATCGATACAGCAGACGGTTCTGGCACGTTTCCCAAGAAAAAACAGGCACGCACGAACGTTTCCCTTTGGTTGGAATCGGGTTCCCACTCTTCCATCATTTATATCAAGAATGATGAAGACAATCTCTGCCTATCTCGTAGTTTGGCGGTCTGTATGGCTCACTGGGATGATCGACCTTTGTACTGTAACACGCTATTTACGAATAGCAGGGCGCACCTTGTGTGAACGCACATGGTGCACCTTGCAGTTACATAAGCTACTTGGCGATCGGTCAACTTCCGTCTACACCGGAACTTGCCCGAACGCCAACAACCGGGAACGAGGCTACTCTATTGTTCAAACCAGTTAGAGCCGGCTCCAACCTGTTAGCGGTTACGCAACGTAATGCCTCAGGCGACTTCTATTGTTCTGGCCCACGCATAAATACGAGGGTCTGGACCATGGGAAGCCAGTTAGTGTGGGGCAGGCAACTCGAAAGGTTGTCTCCCTGGACTCTGCTAGGATTAGACCAAGCTTCTAAACTTGAGTTTAATGCCTAATATGTGTTTCTCTGTGCAAGGACCCCTAGCCTTGCATTAAGGAGTAAATTGGTTTGAGATATTCTTGAATTCAATCGTCTACTCCCTGAGGACGTCACAGTACAAGAAACTGCGAAACTCCTCCCAACTCCAAAAACAACTTGGGATACAACTCCACGAAGTCGCGTCAGTAGCGCTTCGCCCTGACGGGTACAGTTTAGTAGATTTGAATGAATTTCAAAACTATTTGTCAACTCTCGATTTTCAGATCGTGGTATTCGAAAGGGTAGGAACTAAGTGTCAAATTGTATACGAAGGGTCACCGGGTCGGAAAAGAATATATCTGTTTCTACACAACTCTCACTATGTCGGAGTCCTTAAACCTAGGTTCTTGTTCGGTAGTCGTTTCTTTTGCCACGTATGCATGCGTCCTTACAGTCACAAAAACCGCCACAGTTGTAAACGGTTTAAGTGCTTCAGTTGTCACAGTTCCAAATACCGGTGCTTCCTCAAACAGTGGATCCAATGTCCTATTTGCAACCGACTTTTTCGCAATAGTGACTGTTTCAACAGACATTTTTCCATCCAGCCACCCTTTAAAAAGGCATCCGTTTGTAGATCTCTACACAAGTGTAAGATTTGTTCTTTGACATATCAAGGCGTCCGAAACACATCCCATCACTGCGGAAAAAGACGGTGCAAAGTTTGCAAGCAATGGGTTCTGCCTGAACACCGCTGTTATATTCAACCATTACCCATGCCGAGAAGAAGGGTAAAACCAGCTCGATTTATAGCTTACGATTTTGAAACGACGCAAAATAAAAGGGTGCTTGACCACAACGACAAAGAATTTTTCCTCCACGAAGTAAATCTCGCAGTTGCCAACATAGCCTGCGAAGCGTGTTTTACTTCCGACAGTTGTACGTTATGTGGTGAAAAAGTCGTCGTTTTCGCCAATGGCAATAGCACTTTGGACGAATTCTGCGAGTGGTTGTTTACAACGCATGGTAATGATGCGGACGCATGCGCAGTCGCGCATGCAGCTTCGGGATTTGATTTAATATTAATCGTGCGCTGGGCGCTAGATCGTGGTATTAAGCCGTCTTCAATCATTCACAGTGGTAATAAAATCCTCACGGCAAAGGTGGAAGGGCTACGTTTTATTGACTCCTACAGATTCATGCCACTAAGCCTAGCTAAATTGCCAGCTAGTTTGGGTTTGGACGCCTCGGTTCGAAAAGGAGTATTTCCACATTTCTACAACCGCCCTAGCAACTACAACTACGTAGGACCCATTCCGGACTTGGAATTTTACGATGTAGACAGTCTCTCAACTGCAGGTAGGAAAGATCTAATACAGTGGCATTCTGAACAGAGAGACAGTGGTGTTGTTTTCGATTTCAAGAAAGAACTAATTGCTTATTGCAGCAACGATGTTGCCGTTTTGATGGCCTGTTGCGTTAAATTCAGGGAGTTGATACACGATATATGTCCATTTTTGGAACCGTTACATACCTGTATATCTCTCCCTCAGCTGGCCATGACATTGTTCAGAACGTTATACTTGCGCAAAAATACCATCGCCTGCATCGGGTCCCACGGCCAGCACCCTGCCAGGCAATACTCGAGAGAAGGCATAATATGGCTGAGTTGGGAAGCTACTCAGCGCGGTATTTTTATTCAACACGCTGCGAACGGCGGTGAAGTCAAACTCGGAAATGGGAAATGGACGGTGGACGGTTTCAGCTCGGCCGAGAACATCGTCTTCGAGTACCACGGCTGCATGAGCACAGGTTGCCCCACATGTGTACCGAACCGACTGCAGAAATTACCGTTTAATCAGCTTTCTGCTCAAGATGCGTACGAAAAAAGCATCATCCGTCGCAAAGCGCTGGAAGAAATATTACACATGAAATATGTCTGCAAATGGGCGTGCGAATTTCACGAAGATGTTAAAAAAAATCCCGAATTAGAAGCGTTCGTGAAGTCTTTCCCGTCACTCCCCTCTGTCCTACAACCTCGTGAGGCATACTGCGGCGGACGGGTCTCCACTTTTAAACACTTACATTCCGTACGGCCGAACGAGCGAATTGTTGCCCAGGACATTACCAGTCTTTATCCGGCTTGCATGTTGTTTCAACGTTTTCCTACGGGGCTATATCAAATCATTACAGAGTTTGGAGGTAGTACTGACATCGAGGCCTACTTCGGACTCATTAGAGCGGTTGTATTAGCTCCTCGTCGGCTTTTCATTCCGTCTCTTCCTCTCAAACACAAGAAGAAACTCTTCTTTCCCCTATGTAGAAGCTGTTTGGACACCCCCCCTCCACCGCCACACTACGTATGCAAACATAACGACGTGCAGAGAGCGTTCGAAGGCACTTTTGTCAGCCCCGAGTTGCAGCAAGCGGTGAAAGACGGTTATCAGATTGTACGCTTGTTGTGTGTGTATCACTTTCCACAGAGCGAGCAGTACGATTTCGAACACAATGCTGGCGGGGTGTTTACTGGATACATTCAAACATTCTACGCTCAAAAGCTGGAATGCGAAGGGTACCCCAAAGATTGTATCACGGAAGCTGAGAAAAAAAGCTATATCGATCGTGTGTATCAAAATGAGAAGATTGTCCTGAACCCCGAACATATTAGGGTTAATCCTGGCGGCAGGCTCATCGCTAAAGCTCTCCTAAATAGTCTGTCAGGCAAGATGGCGCAAAGAGAAGACCAAATATAGACGAAATACTTCGAGGAGCCGAGGGAGTTTTTCAAATTTGTACTGAATGCGACAGAAAGGATTACTGATGTAGACTTTGAAGGCGATTTAGCGCTAGTTAGGTACAGACCCGATACAAATTTGAGCGAAGGGAATGCGGCAGTAAACGTAGTTGTTTCTGCATTTATCACATGTTATGGACGTTTACGTTTACTCAAGATATTAAGACAGTACGAACCCGGACGTCAGCTATATTGCGACACTGACAGTGTAATTGCCTTACATGTAAGTACTTTACCGGCACCGCAGAACGACCTACGTCTAGGCAGTCTAACCAACGACTTGGCATCATTCGGTCCCAACGCTTATATCACCGATTTTTGTAGCAACGGTGCCAAAAATTACGGCTATCTCGTTCATACCAAAGAGGGTACGAAACAAGTTATTAAAATCCGGGGGTTCACGTTGAGCTTCCGCAATGGACAGATACTAGACTTTGAGCTACTCTCCAGAATGGTTCGCGATTTGGAGAAGGGCCAGACTGTTGCCATAACGGAGCCTCATAAGATTGTGAGAAGAAACAATCATATACTTACTACGGCACAAACCAAATGTTACAAGGCTGTTGTTACGAAACGTTTTTATGGTCAAAGAAAATTTCATCTCGTTCCCTTGGGGGTACTAAGTCGCATCGATGCTCCTTCG